>JAUZST010060412.1:0-23286 GCA_034779995.1 Parotocinclus haroldoi
ACTCAAAAAATAAGTGTGCATGAAATGCATACTCAAAAAATAAGTGTGCATACTCAAAAAATAAGTGTGCATGAAATACATACTCAAAAAATAAGTGTGCATGAAATACATACTCAAAAAATAAGTGTGCATGAAATGCATACTCAAAAATAAGTGTGCATGAAATGCATACTCAAAAATAAGTGTGCATACTCAAAAAATAAGTGTGCATGAAATGAAATAAACACTTATTTTTTGAGTATGCACACCTATTTTTTGAGTATGCATGAAATGCATACTTATTTTTTGAGTATGCACACATTTTTTGAGTATTCAAAAATTACATACTTATTTTTTGAGTATTCATGGATACTTATTTGAGTATGCACACTTATTTTTTGAGTATGCATTTCATGCACACTTATTTTTTGAGTATGCACACATTTTATGAGTATGCACACTTATTTTTTGAGTATGCACACTTATTTTTTGAGTATGCATGAAATGCAGAAATGCAGACTCCACACAGAAAAGTCCCTAACGTGCCACCCTGAACCCGGGACCTTCTTACTGTGAGGCAGTGGTGCCACCCACCGAGCCACCGTATCACATATCATATTGTGTGTTTATTTATGTTATTCGCAGTACGAACAAGGTTACATCTACGTCCGGCGCCAACAACCATCCAACATTCAAAGTCACATCGCCTTTCTACCCCTCAATTTCCCGGAGGGAACACTCCCAAAGGGATCAATAAAGTTTATTTATTAGTAAATACCCCAATTCTGATTCTCGGTTTGAACTTCAAAAGTCTTGGCCATGTTTACGTGCACACGTTTGCCATGTGATTGGCTTATTAGCTATTTATATTATTTGTGGTAGCAGTTATCAGTGTGACCTGTATGTTTTATTTATTTAATCCACAACAAATACAATAAAAGTACAAGTTTTTAGCAGACCGCGTAAACCTTCGTTAAATAAATTCAAGAAAATTTCTTCAGCGTGACCCGTGCAAACAAATGCTCAATAATCAGCATTCATTTGCACTGTACGCGTTCAGTCTTGTTTGCGTAGTTAATTCCTATACAGTGTAACGCGTGGGTACCGAGTCTGGTCGTTTGAGCCAGTCCTCAATGACTTTCTCGTTATACTGTGCATCTTTCTGCCAGTCCGTATGCCAGCGCAGGTTGGCAATGACCTGTGTGTAATTATTCCCAAGGCTCCGTTTCCATTGCAGAAACTGCTGCTTGTTGTACTGGCGGACAGCCTGTGTGACCCTGGGGTAGTCCACCACTGAGCGCAGCAGTTTGTCTAGGTGCTGACACACATCGGGGTTACGAGTCGCCACATTCTTCAGCTCAGCCGCGTCTTTAGACAGGTCTGACGTAGGAGGAGATACAAGAGCACTGAGGTTAGGTGGAATCCAAATTGAAATGTATTCATACACTCGCTGGCCACTTTATTAGGTACACCTGTTCCACTGTTTTTAAATATGCAACGCAAATATATCATTAAACTGCATTTAGGCATGTAGACATGGTCAAAATGATCCTGCTGATGTTCAAACCGAGCACCAGAATGCAGGCGAAAGGTGATTTAAATGACGCTGAACATGGAAAAGCTGTTGGCGTTAGACGAGCTGGTATGCATATTTCAGGAAACGCTGAAATGCTGGGATTTTATGTCACAGCAAAAAGACAAACAGGCAAAACTCGGCAACAGAATACTGAAAAAATGTCGCCTGGTCTGATGGGTCTCGATTTCTGCTACAAAACTGGGATGGTAGGCTCACATTTTGGCGTAAACAACATAAAGCCGTGGATCCGTGTCACATCACATTCACATCATGGATGTGCAGCCGACAAATCTGCAACAGCCGTGTTGCAACTGATTAATGTTTCCAACAATGCAGCTTGTAGAATCTATGCCATGAAGAATTTAGGCAGCTCTCAAGGTCCAGATAAGTGGGTCGAAATAAAGGCGTACATAATAAAGTGGCCGGTGAGTACATATATCACTCTATACAGAAGAATAATGGCTAAAGGCAGTTTTAGAGTGATCCAGGTTTGTATAATAAATGCATACGGAGCAAGCCTGTGGTAAGAGGAGCAACGATAAACCCTAACTTTAACCTTCACATCATGAGGAGGAACCCAAAGACTTGATACATATCCTCATGGACCTTAATAATATGAGGAATAACAGAAGAATAAATTAGGATTTATATAAAGAGTAAAAGAGAGGAAATGAGTGTACCCAGAAGTAAATCACACAGACACATGGAGAACGTGCAAATGCCACGCACAGGCGGCAACCGGCCTGGGAATGAAAACTGTGTCTGGAATTGTGGGATGACAGCGTTAACCACTGCACCACCATGCCAAAATTTCAGTCATACTGATGATCAGCTGTATTTTATTCCCACAGTAATATTTCCTCTGATTTACAATTAGCACTTAGCAGAACACCATTTTAGAGAACCTACAAGAAGACAGAACAGGGACAGCTTGCTGAATTTAACATCAAACTGATATTTAAAATGGACTGTGGTGGCCGAGTGGTGGAAGTACTGGACCAGAAGGTCCAGGGTTTAAATTCCACCTCCAACAAGCTTCCACTGTTGGCTACTTGAGCAAGGCCCTTACAGCACTTAGCAGAACACTTTATAAGAGACAAACTTATTGTAAGTAATTCTGGACAGGGGCATCTAATAATCATAATCATCTCATGTACAAGATTAAATGATTTATTTTTTGTAAAACAAATCTGCCTAACAGAGGCTTGTTGACACAATATAGATACAATGTGGCACATGGATATTTATTAGTCTGTAGCTCACCAAAGAGTTGGGGTGGGACACTCAACCCATCTGAATACGTGATGTACTTCCACTTGTCCATCCTTACCATATACGTGGAAGCATTAGCATCACAGCCATGGTATTCACTCAGTACCCAGCCAGGGTGAGCTTTCCTGGACAGATTACTAGCCTGCCGGGCCAGAGGGACCAAAGAGTGTCCACTCAAGCCTTCTGGTAATGGAACACCTGCAACGTCTGGCACACAACACAGACAATTATGACAGGATATAACAGCTGAAGGTAGGGCTAGGATGAGTCATTTTTCCATATCGCAATAAACCCAAAAACAGCGACACAAAATAAATACGCATAACCGGCATATATGTATTATGGTGTTCGGACAACGTCAATAACACACACAGAACCCATCGTGAACGTTAAGTGAGGCATAGCTGTAATCTAAGTCATTCTCCCAAATACGTTTTCCAAAGGTTAAATCTCCTCACCGAGTAATGTAGGAAACAAATCCACGAGTGAAACTGGTAAACTGATCTCAAGGCCGGTTTGAACTCTTGGTCCCATCATGAGTAATGGAACGTGGGAGCTGCCCTCAAACATGGACATCTTGTAGAACTGTCTGTGCTCCATGGCCAGATCTCCATGATCAGATGTGAAAATCAGGACTGTGTTGTTCAACAAGTCAGCATTTCGAAGAGCAGCAATCACTTCGCCTGCAACACAGCTGCCTTTCTTAGATTCTGTACAATGCACAGAGCAGATAAGAACTGTTTAACTCTTCTGTACTTACCAAGCATGGCGTCCGTTTCAGCACACATAGCATAATAATATGCTCGGATGTCTCTGATCTCCTGTTCCGAGAAGTTACCACTGCAGTTTTTGGTGAAAGTCGAATAAATGTCAACAGGATGCATCTCTGAAAACCGTAACCACTTTGGGAGAGTAACCTGGTCCGAAGAAACCTTTGAGAGATACATAACGTCAGTACAGGCGCAAGGGGTTAAAACACTAGACCAGCACTGCTGTAGCCTGCCACAAAATCACAACTGGGCTCTGCCTAAGGGCCTGACTGATGCTCCATTCACTGATCCCTGTGCCTTGTGAATTTCGGGAAAGGAGCTCTGGAGCTAATCGAGACCCAAGCATTTTTATTGTTCAAAGCATGAACAATGTATTCGAATAAAATCAGGATTGGATTTCATGGGCAGGAAACAATAGTAAATATTGGTTCTATGACAATGTTAGCACAGCATCAGAAGGTACCTTTTTGAGCCAGTAAGGTGAGGTGCGGAATGTGGAGCCTCCAGCAGTGGGCCCCAGGTCCTCAGTACGGTACGGATGGGGTAGATTCAGTCCCAGATACAGAGCAAACGGCTGTGAGAGAGCAGTAGCTTCCTGCTGGATCCACTGGATAGCTCTGTCTGTAGTGTTCCAGTCTTTGTCCATAACTCTAACCGTTGATTCATCGCCTACCAAGTCAGTCACGGGGCGACCCTCCTGCTTCAGAAGAAAAGGAACCTCTCTGGTCCAAGCTTCCACACGGTTGCTAAACAATGATGTTTTATATAGGGAAAAAACATCATAATCTGTCTTTTTCACAATTAGGCTGGACAAATCAATCATTTCAAAAGCTTTACGTTCTTAAGAAATGCACAGATTATCATAGGCAATGCCAAGCTGAGCCCAAAAGTCATTTCACATCTGCAACGTGGACAAAACCAAGGAGATGGTCATTGACTTCAGCAAAACAACGAGGGACCACTACCCAGTGAACGTTGACGGTTCCTCTGTGGAGAACGTCAAGAGCACCAAATTCCTTGGTGTTCACCTGGCGGAAAATCTCACCTGGACCCTCAACACCAGCTCCAGTAAGTAAGCACAACAGCATCTCTACTTTCTGAAGAGACTCGGAACAGCTCATCTGCCACCTTCAATCCTCACCATATTTTACAGAGGAACCAGTGAGTAGCTGCATCACCGTCTTGTTCACTGTCGAGTACTGAGGACAGCCGAAAAGATCATCGGAGTCTCTCTTCCATCTCGGACGGACATTTCAACTCGCGCTGCATCCACAGAGCTCTCAGCATTGTGGAGAACACATTTCATCCATCACACAGACTTTTTACTCTGCTGCCATCTGGAAGAAGGTAGCGCAGCATGCGGACCAACACAACCAGACTGTACAACAGCTTCATACCACAAGCCATCAGACTCAACACTGGACTCATCCAGAACCAAGACGGACAGTAACACATACGCAATGTTACTTTTGCATTTCCGAACCGTTATTTGCATACTTGCACACTAATTAGCATTTTTTGCACAGTCTATTCGCTGCTACTAGGTGGAACGCTGCTAAGTTCATATCATACTAGAACACGGTTCCACTTCATGTACCATCTACACATGGTCACGCACTAAACAACACTCGTCCAAGTCTCGTCCTGTAACTGCTTTTTAGAGATTAGAATGATATATTGTGTATTTTTGTATATAAAGACCTATTTGTATTTATTGTAAGTTTGCACTGTATTGTTTTGCACTTTGCGTTCTGTGTTGCACGGCGATCCTGGAGGAACATAGCTGAAATGACAATAAAACCTCTGACTCGGACATTTGCCAAACATATAAATGTGTTCTCCTGCTCTTCTCGCAGCTCTCAGGCTGACTGTAAACACTGAACAACAAACGTGACCAGGATTTGTCCCAGTCATCAGTTCTACAACATTAGTTGAGCTAATAGGCTTTTCTTAAATAAGATCAGTCATCCCACAGATACAACAAAATTAACCGCACCTTTTGTGACGTTGGCGAGATGTTTCTTCTGCATTAAACGTTCCTCAAGACAGCATATGCAACAAAGTACATTCACTATGGTACTGCCTGAAGAGTCTTTGTAAATGTGAGCAGCTTTTATACGCTGTCTGCCAGCATTTCACTTGACTAAGCATGCCCAGGCATGTCCAAAACAACATTTGCAAAGCATATGCACTGAAAGCTTGTCCAGACATGCTTGACCTGAGCAAAACAGCTTGCTGTGTGTTTTGTTATATGCAAGTCTGTAGTTCAACTCAATGTCCATTCTTTTCTCGTTATAGGAATACGCTGAAATGACTATTAGTAGCACCCGTACATGTGTAAAAGATCTGTAGGTTAGAGGTGGAAAATCTCATACTATTCATTTAAATTCTGATCTTATAAACAATACATATTAAATAACAATACTGATAAATAATCATCGTTTATTTCCAGTCACCTCACAGAGTGGCCTCCTGATCTGTAGTCTAGTTTGCCCATTTGGTGGGTGTAATAGCCAGCTTTCTGCAGAACATCCATCCATGTGGTGTCATTGGGATTAAGGCATTTGTAGTTATTCCAGGCCTGAGTTAGATGAACAAAATGTCCACTCCACATGGCTGCCAAAGCACACAAATGTAACAGTCAGATTCTTTACAACTATTTCCCTTTTTTTTTTTTACACGTGCCATCACTTTGCTGCTGTAATCTGTACATTTCTCCACCGTGGGACTAATAAAGGATCTTATCTTAAGTATTGAAACTTTCAGGTCTGGTTAGGGGTTAGTGTTAGCTAGTGCGTGAAGGGTTAAGAATGTTTTAGGGTCTGAGCCTAAGAATAGGATAACGGTTCGAGTTTAGGTTAGGGGTTAGGAATACGCTTGTGGTTAGGAAGGAAGAAAGGTAGGTGATTGGCCTAATGGATAAGAATAGGGTAAATTCAGGGTTAAGAGCTTGGGTTAGGGGTTACGAATAGGCTAAGAAATATAATTTATTGAATGCGTTAGGGTTCAAATACAGAGTTGGAAATACAGATTGGGTTTGGGGAATTTAAGGGTTAGGAATCCATCAGAGGTTAGGGTTAGATGCAATGGTGTGAGGATAAGGCTAAAGTCTAGGGGATTAGGACTTAGCATTTAGGAATAATATAAGGTTTAAGGTTTAGCAGTTTTTGTGCATAAGTTTGGGATTTATGGGTTAAGAGTGAGGATAAGGCATTAAAGGAAGGACTGGGAGTTAGGAACAGAGCAGAAGTTCATTGTTACAGGTTACAGGTTGGGGACCATAACCGGGGTCAAGAATTAGTGGTTAGGAGTTTGTTTAGGAATGGGCTTAGGATTTGTGGTCATGCGTTTAATCAAAAGTAGGAGTGTAAAATAATTTCCCAAAACATTTATTTATACCTGCCCTTGAAGGACAGCAGATGGGAGAGTTTGTGTACGAGTTGAGGAAGATGGCACCCAACTCCCTCATGTAGTTAATGTAAGGTAGCTGGACAACCCTGTTACCGGAGTGAAATGTTAATCTTCCATCCTGCAGAAGGTACAAAGCCAGTGTCACGTATTAATGAGCACAAACAATGATTAACTCATTTTTAATTTATGCAAAATATTGTACTGGCGGATTAAACTTAACGACAGAAACACTTAATGATAGGCAGTATGCAGTGCATATTAGCTAGTGTTAAAGCACCTATGGGCGATAGTTCTAGATCATATAAAGCCAGTTATAATCGTTTATTTTCGATTCAATGCATATGTAAATGTACTTACAAACCCATCGGACATGACCATTACTATGTTTGGTCTTGATGTCCTTCCTAAACAAAATGCTTGCACCGCTAAAACTTGCATAAAGAAAACACGTAGAGTATTCATCTTCAAAAAGCGTGAGCATAAATGCTAAGCCCTATATACTTCCGTACTAGATAGTATTTCAAAATGATAGCGCTCTCACTGGCGAGACAGTGAATTACGTCATACTTAGTTCAGTCTTAAAGTCTGTTGCTCCCTATATAGTGCAATTGGGTAGGGAGCAAGGAAGTATTTAGGATTAAACCCATATCAACTAGCGTCCGACAATCCGAAAACAGCTTCTATACTGTACTAAGTAGTATGCAAATTCACTGTCTCACCCATTATCATTATTACATGCTACTGAACTTACTACGAACTCTCTTGTGTAATAACCACACTATATAAGGTGGAGCAGCCTGGTTGCTCTTTTTTTTTTGCTGGTGGATAAGTGATGGACACTTGGGAGAACTGGCGGATCATGTGTATGGCGCAACTTTCCGTTGAGGACATTAAGGATGTATTATTATTCGGACCCATGATTATGGGGTTTCTGCTGATTGGATTAGGCATTGCCCTGGTATATCGTGAAAATAAAAAATAAGCCCATAGTCGTCAAATGTTATGTGCTAAGGATTTTTTTTCGTGCTCTCATACTGTACTTTTCTTTTTTTTTAAATCTCCAATCTTTCCTAATGTTTAATGTTCCTAATCTCCTGTCTTTTCTCTCCTACAATGGATTGGAGCCCCGTCCACAGAGTTGTTCCTGCCCTTGTGCCCAGAGTTGCTGGGTGGGCATCGGCTGGCCCATGACCCTGTGTGGATTAAGTGGAAGTTCATAAATGAATGAATGAATGTTTCCATATATGCACTGTGCACTAAAATAAGGAGACATTTCATTTTAAAATATACCCCAGTTTTTGAGAGCAATATAATATAAACTATTATAACACAAAATTACAGCATAGCAGCAGTGGTTTAGCACTGTGTGCTCATAGCTCCACAGATGGATCCAGAGACATCCTCCTCGAGTCTTCATGGCTAAATAGTCAGTCACTCCTAATAGTGGACACTAACTACTCAGCGATAAGTGCAGGGCAGCCTGCAGCAACGCGTTGCCTCTCATGGAAGGGCTTCCAACTAACATTTTCCAACAGGATAATACTCACCTACACACAGCAAGGGTTACCCAGGAAGGTCTCTGCCAGATTACAACACTTCATTGGCTTGTCCATTCCCCAGATTGATCATCAATCACCCACTTATGGAACCAGGTTTGGCAGCCTGAGTTTGCAGGATCTACAAGCCCAGCTGCAACATCTGGGGAAAACGTGCCACATGATACCAACAGAATCCGCATGCCTCCACGCCCAGTCGTATCCAGGCCAGAGGCAGCCGAACAGGGTAACTAGAGCCTCCTTTCAATTGGGCAGTTTCCTCTCTAATATCGTAATACATTACATATATAAATATGCACACATAAAAAGTTGTATTCGATTCCATCTGCCCATTCTTGATGAGATATTTTTAGCATATGTATCTACATACACACATTTTCACAAGAAGTCCAACCATTTGTCAACACGGCGAGGCAAAACCACATGCTTCACACATTTGAAAGGCATGATGAGGGTACAAGTACAGGAGAGTCCGGACCAGTCAGTGTGGGGAGACTTACAACGAAAAATGCAAACACATTCCTGTATTGTTGCGCACCTTAAGATGCGTGTGCTGGAAAAACTGACACTAAAACTGCTTGATAGCTTTGGTTGCCAAAACATTGCTTTACTGTTTATTTTGGATGAATAGTAACAAATGAAATGAAGTTGCCCAGACAAAAAATGAAATGTGTTGAGTTTCAAATGTGTAAAGTTATCAAATAAATGTTTGTTTCATTTGAATTTTGCACCTCATCTCATCTTTTTCTGATTTGGGGTTGTACATCAATCCGACTCTCGCTTTCGATACAGTTCTTGTTGAGAAAATACAAATTCAGCCACATACACGGTGTACATTACAATTAACATTCATGGACAATCTTACATAATTGCACTATGTACTTATTTTCTCACAGGTAATATACAAAAAAAGTCGCTTGAGAAATAAATAAACAAAATTCATCGGAAAGCTTAGACGACCCATCTTTCAGTGTTTAATACCACTTTTTGGACCAGACCCTCTCCAATAATATGGAAATCCTGCACAATAGCCTCTACGTTAGGGACGGTCGTGGCAACGTTTTCGTTCACTTCGACCCTCCGGCCATTCATCAGAGACGTCTAACAAAAATACAGAGAAAGAACGATTAAATCCTTTCATATTAACGGTGTTCTGCAGCCAGAATGTTTTTGACAAACCTTAAATGGCTGTGGCTGAAAAGCTTTGGGCTTCCACAGGACAGCGATCACGGTTCCACCATATGGGTCGTGGAAAAATAGCGCCAGATCCCCAAATGCATCCTGAGAAAACATCACAAACCACATGATCAACGAACCTTCTCTGATTCTTCAGCATTAACACCAGAGGTGAATGAAGTCATAACATAACACTGAGGAACTTACTCTGAGCTCAGACAGATACAGTCTGACAGGATCAAAGTCCACAACAGGGAACGCCCCTCCTGAGCTTGCTACATCTCCTTCCAAGGTGCCCTGGCGGCAGATGGTGGGAGGAGGGTCCACAGCTCTTCTCAACAAGGGGACATGTTGGGGTCTAAGGTGGATCAGAACGTCGTACAAATCCAGAGGGGGTCGGAACGCCACCTAAAACGCACGTGGTACAACCTTAGTTCAGTAAGCTGAACTGATTAGAAGTCAGTCAGGTGGACAAGAGTAGCATTACTTACCCGTATGTCTTGTGTTTGGTTGGGGTTGAGGAGCTGGGTCTCCAGAACTCGCAGACTCTCGGCTGCAACCATCACGACACGCTGGAGTACCTGCAAAATAAACCACAACATGCCACTGAATTTTTAAAAAAGGCTGAACCCATTGATTTTATGTGGAAAATGAAAACTTTAAACAAGCGCAAATATCCAAGATTAAATAAAACAGCTGGTTTATCATTTTTTCATAAGACATGAGACTGATCAATTGGGCAAACAAAACTGGAAAACACAAATAAATTAAACACTAGCAGAAAATCATCCAGGTTTTCTCAGGAACCTTTTGGTTTTCACATCTGACTTTGAGATGCACAAAAGTTTATAGACACCACTTCTTGTGTTCTTTGTCGTTTCAGCAAACAGGTACACAATATGAAGCAACATTACATAATCACCGTAGCAGAAATGGGTTATACTGAAAACCACTGAGGCTCGAACTACTGAATTTTAATACAGTACGTAATCACCTCTCCAACAGGTCATTTCAACAGCATGCTGTCCTGACCTTTTAAAGCAAAGTCTATAGATGTTTGGCCAACTTTGATAGCGAACGTGGCAGACCTGCATTAAGTTCCAGCAGACTTCAGCTCCATCAGACACCACTGAGATTAATAGCAACAGTCAGGGTTTTTATCCAGCAGCAGTACCTGACCTCAGAGCATTGATTCACATTCTACTGGAAAACTTCTAAAATAAAAAAAAAATAAAAAGACTAGTGAAGGCTGTTGTAGCAGCAAAGGGAAGAGAAACTCCAGGTTAAATAAAATCTCTGAGGAATGTTTTCAGCATCTTATTGAATTTATGCCCTTAGGAATAAAAGCAGTTCAGCAAGCAAAACTGGGACCAACCCTGGTACTAGCTGTACCTAAAAAAAGTGGCCAGTGAGTATAATATGGTATAGGATGATGGTCTTGGGTAGGTTTAGTAGTAGCGCTAGAGCAGACGACTGACAACTTAGTCTTGCAACCAAGCGAAATCAATTTAAATACTCCGAAAAGACCCAAATTACACGTTCTGGGATTTCTTCTGATTTATTTTAGGGTTCCTTCGACATTTCCACATTTTATTCTGAACATAAAAGCTTTGTGGATATAAAATTAGAATATATACACTTTTGCAGTGTTCGAGTGTTCAATCCAAACTTGGTCTTGTTAAACGTCTTCACTGACCTGTACTGAAGGGTTTTCTCTGGTCCAAATGGAGACCTTCTTGTCATTGGGTGTGGCGATAAACATCACAGGCAAAGTTTCCCTCGACGCTTGGAAATGGTTTTTGATTTCCGTGTAGTCAGTGGCTACAGCCAAAAGAAGGAAAAAAAAAAGTAAGGTTCTATACCAGTGTCCCAAAGTGCTACACAACATTAAATAATCAGCAGAATATATCATACCCCTATAACATTCTGTATCCCCTGTACGTTCTCTCACCTATAACTACACTGCTTACAAAAATTAGGGGATATTTCAAAATGAAAATTCCTTTAATTAAATCTCCCCTAATTTTTGTGAGCTGTATATACAAACTGATCCCACATTCACCCATCAAGTCTTTCTTTCTGTGTTATTTACGGTACTAGCCTTCTCTACACAGGGTTATAACAGTACATTTTTCCATAAACTAAAAATGCAACACCACTCATTTTCAGCAGCATCTCTGGAGCATTGTTTGCATGCCATTAAAAAACAGAATCTGAAAGTCTCATGGTAAAAAAAACTGGGTATTCCTACATGACAAAAAAAAAAAAAAAAATGGAGCCCATCACGTTCCAGTTGGCAAACGCATCATTAATACACCAATTTACCATGGAAACAGTGTGGTGGATGCATTTTAGTGTGCCTATGTTTGTACTGTGCCTTTCTGCAAAGCCTCAAGCAAATGATTAATACCTATAAAAATGATTATCTGATCAATACATTTCGAGACTGAGCTACCTGTGAGTTTGCTGTTGAGGTTGACCACCAGAGGGTTGTTCTTCCAGTCAAAGGATGAGAGCAGGTGGAGGAAACGAAGCAGACCGACCTGAGGAGAACTGGGAAAGAGAGAAAGTCCAAACAATGAACACTTAAAAGAAATGGAGTACAATCAAATCCAAATCTGCTTTTTTGGACCTTAATACATTTGATTTAAATACATATTTTTTTTTGACAATAGAGCAGCTTTCCAAATATCTAGTCCAAACTGAGCAAGCCAACAGCAACAGTGGCAAGGCGAAAATCCCTAACTGTAAAGGAACAATCCTTGTATGGACCAAGGTCCAAAAAGAAACCCCAAATCTTTGGGTATTTAAAAGATTATATACTGCTCACAAAAATGAGGGGATACTTTAAAGTGAAATCTGTCAGAATAAAATAGCCCCTTATTTTTTGTGAGAAGTTTATGTAAGGGCGCTTTGAAGGGTTCACTGTATCGTCTGTTCATCGTTATTGATCAAATCCCAGAAAATATGACATGACGACATTTTTTGTCAATATCGCACACCCCTACCATTAAAGATTTCTATTCCGAAGGAGCCGTTAAAGTGATTATGAACAGATTATTATCCACATCGTAGCCTTTGGTCAGTGATGAATAAGGCGGGAGAGTGAATTCTAACCTGGGAGAGGTGAAGGGAGCAGGACTTAAAAACAGCGAGGCCACCAGAAGATCAGCTGCATCGTCTGTTATCTCCCCACTGAAGAGCTGCGCAGCCAGCCAGCGTTTGGCCAGGCGACACACCGCGCCGAAACACGGGTGCTGCTGTTGGAGTCTGTCACACAGACAGCAAATCATTTATTAGAATTAAGCCCGAGAAACCATTCGCAGACGGGCGGTGTGTGTTTATTCAAGTCGTACCCGTGTAAGGTGCTGGTGAGGAAGGGTTTGTGCTGGGTTTCGAGCTCCAGTCCTTGGGCTTCAGCATTATCTCGTTGAATCAGCAATCCCTCCGCTGTAACGCTCTCTCTCAGCACCTGAGGCTCTCTGTGGTACGCTACCTGGATGCGGAAAGCCAGGCCGTCCTACACAGAAATAGAAAAGCAAACTGCAGGGTGAGTTCTGACGAGATCACCGTGCTGCCAACGTATGCCTTTCTTTCTTCGACCATCTTTTCTAGTTTATTACGAGTTGGTTTTACTTTGCTTTTGTTATGCCCGTTTTTGCTGCCTCATCTGCTCAAGAGCCCACAGTGTTACTTGAGAGAGTATACACTTTGCAGGATACTTAAGATGGTCGCAACTTTTTGGTTTCACCCGAATAAACGCGAAGAAGCACTCAACGAAACGTCACATGCTTTGATTTGCTTCGTTGTTTTAACGCCGTGCTTATGCAATAGTTACATTGGCAGCATAGATTAGTAGGTTATTCTGGGATTTCCTTTGGTATTGGGTTTCAGATGTGTGGCTTTAGGCGCATTTCGCTGATGAGCTCAAGTACTGCCTAAGCTTTATTGTGGTTGAAGAGATCATTCATTGAGTCGGGTAAAGAGTTTTTGCCCGTCGCGTAGGTGTTTGGGGAATTCTGTCAACAAGTGCTTGATGGAGAAATGTATAAGACAAGGCTCGCAGAGCGGGGGATCTTTAGTTGTAGGAGCATTAGCCGAATGTGGCCAATACGGCATCTGGAGATGAGAGGGTCCTCGTGCCATTCTATTTGTTTTTAGGGTTTAGGTTTCCATTCTGTGTATCAATGTTACGTGATGTCAGTGCTGATGGACTTCAATCTGTGTATGCGAGTGGAATAGTAAGAAGGATAAATTAAACACAAAGCAGGCAGCAGGTCAGAAAGTTTGCGCGCCAGTTTGTGGACGTGAAAAATAAAGATCATCATTTTGAAATTTTTCAAAAGTTTTTGTGAGCAGTATGTACAACCACAGGAAAAGCTGAACCCAGAGCAGGCACAGCTGATCATGTCCGAGATACTGCCTGTGCCCAACAATTAGGAACCTACCCTCCCCATGACCCAGATCAACAAAAGCAGTTTTAAGTTCTTCCTAACTGATTTATGACTAAACTGTTTTATGACAAAAAAAAAGCCTCAACATAAGCCACGGTCAAGTGCTTGGGCTTACCTTCCAGATGTCCAGGTGTGCAGGTGCTGCCTTGAAGGTGTAGTTGTGCTGGCTTTTAAGCAGCTCTCCAAGGCGTATGTGAAAAGCTCCTTTAATATGGCGGATTGCCAAACTATCGCTAGGCCACTTTCCACTGCCCTCCATATGACAGATAACTGAGAAATGAAACATAGAAAAAAACATGTGAAAAGCAGCACTAGGTCCAAAATACCGAATCCCACCTGGTGCTGCAAAGAGGAAAGCATTACCCTTAATAGGAGTGATATAGTGAGGGCAAGGTCTATCTTCATGTGGAATCAGAGCACGGGAGTTCTTCGCTCTCTCAAAAAACGAATAGGCAAGTTTCACCGGTGCAGGTGGAAACACCTACCGAGCGAGAACAAGCGTCAAAACCAGCCAGAAAAAGCAAATGTTAGTACAATAGAACCGCAGGTGCGTAAACATGCTGACCTGTGTGTATCTGAGAGCAGGGTGAGCTCCCTGCACTGATGTGATGGACAGAGGCAGACCTTCTAGCTGCCACAGCTTTCTGCTCAAATCATCAAAGCTCTGCACGACCTTCAGACTCTCCTCCTCCCCTGTGCTGCTCTCCTGCGAATCAACAACAATATGATATCATAATGCTAATAAAATTCCATTATAACGCAGACTCACTCGCCTCAACTTCCCATAATCCTCCTGACCAGTACGTCAGGCGCATGTGCTCCATCACCCAACTGCAGGCAGCACCTCACCAGGTACTTATTCCATTCACCTGTGGTTTATTATCAAGCTTGGTCACACTATTCACACCATTTGTCTCGGTCATTTTCTGACCATCACTGTGATGACTGGATTTTCCCTTTTGACCTGTCCTTCCAAATGTGATTTTTAACCTTTTTAACATTTTTTTTGTTTAAACACTCTAAAGACTCCCTATCCAATTTAGCTTTTTTTTTTTTTTTTTTTTAATGGTGCTTCTCTTAATGAGTCACAGATGGCACAAAGTCGTTTTTGGTGAAAAAAACCTCAAAGATACGTAAATTAAGATTAGTGCAAGACAACAGTTCCAGCCAGTCACTGCTAAATGTTATCCATCACTCACTGGCTTTGAGCTTTATTCCACCAGACATTTCCCTCAATATCCATGTTTTTTTATAGTTATCTTGTATGATAAGCTCCTGAGCTCTGATACTAGCTGGATGAGCTGTTCTGCCTGACAACCAAGCTTTGATTGGTCAGCCTGATTTAAACCCGAACAAAGCAGACATTTTAACAGGCTCAGATTAAAAAGATTACACAGTGTTGCAGTCAATAAAAAAAAAAAAATAATAAAAAAAAAATCACTTGCTGTGAAAAGGGCTTTACTCAATTCAGAATATCTACTGGTTACACATGACCTAATTAAAAGTGTCATCGACAGAACGCGTGATTCACATACTTCTAGTCCAACTTTAATGACGTCGTCCATCTGTCCTCCAACAAACCGGACACACGACTCTGGTATATCTGCATGACTAAACAGAGAGGAAACAATTTTGAGCTAAATATATATATAAAGTAGCAGCTTGTTTGTAAAAATCGAATATGCTTTCTCAGTGCGAGTTTACAGTTCCAGCAGATGGGAGATAATCTCCAGTGGGACATGTCTTCTCTGACAGGCGGTGGAGCCAGACCAGAGCACTGCCTCGGTGATGGCACCATCCTGAAAGCGGCGCAGCTCTGAACGGGAACCCCATAGCTGTCGGAACTCAACCGCCTAAACAACAGCATGGTTAGGGTTAACCTTTACAAACTGATATTTAAACATAGATCAGAGGTACTTTGTAAAAACAAAGCACACCAGTGTGTTTACCTGGGGACTGTCTGCTGCAGGTCCTCTCTCCAGCACGGACAGAGCCTGCTCGTGATTCAGAAGTAAGCCGATTGTCACAGGAGGCTGATCTTTGTGTTTGGGAGGCTCGCAGTACACAGACCACTATACAAACCACATATCAAAACGGTGGGTCAGGACAAAGCCAAGCGTGACCAGGCGACACTGGGCTACTAACAATACTGGGATACTAACGAATACCGTACAATCATTTACTCAGTCAATGTCTTTCATTATGAGATATTACATTTTTCAAATATCTTCTCCTTTTTGTGTAAGTAGGGGTAGGAGGAAAACAGATTCTTAGATGCGTCGTGGTGCGTTTCCTAAAACGTTCATTTTTAAATGTAGAATTGAACGCAAAAGGTGAAGCTGAAGCAGAAGGGCAGCACTGTGGAATGGACCATCTGAAATATCCCAATATGCATGTTCACATGTAATTGCATTGTGAAGATCTTTCCAATATTCCCTCCCATGTCAAGGTATTTGTAAGCTTGTCATTCAAGTAGATTTTATAAAAACGACAAACATGAGGAACCAGGAGGAATGAAAACGGCCGGTTAAATTACAAACCCAACTGCACGTTATTGCCAAGAATAATAATAATATTCAGTCGCTGAGAACCAGGGCTTTGGTACCATGCTGCACACTTGAGTCAGGTTTTTGTACTGACAACCATCCCCACACTACAACCAAACCACAAATCACCGCCTCTTGAAACGAACTTGAATCATGAGGTGCCTCGAGATTCCCACCCCTAGTTAGATAGAACTGTGTTCTAGACAGCAATGGCCAGATTAGATCTCATATGGACCTATTTAAGATGACAGAATTACTGATGATGGATAAGGAAAAAGCACATCACAGAACTAAATCACAAATTCAAAATAAATCTTGTCAACTAAATCGTATCTCTGCATTTCGTATACTGGAGAGGAAATTCCTGTGTTTTAGAGTGTTTTGCTGGGCATCACTTCATGACCAGCTAATATGTTATGACATCAAGGACACTTTTTTTTTGGCTGTCTGCCTTTCAGCATACTCTTTGGGGTGCTTCCTTTTAAGGTGGAGAAGTCTGAGGGTTAATTGCCCAAGACGTGGCAATTTAGTCTTTGCATATATTCAAAGGAAAGTTGTTTGTGCAGTGTCTGTTGTGTAACATCAACAGCAGCTACATGTGCGGTCAAACAAACAAAAACACTCCTGACTATTTGTATGTCTTTTATTGTTAATGTGCGATGAATTAGACTGTAAAAGCACGCTGGGTTGCCATATTAGTGTTTTAAGTGCATGTTATACAGTGTGTTTAGTACGACAGTTCTGGCGATGTTTCTATGTTAAAGCCGATCATGGAGACAATCGCTCACAATCTAAACCGGTCATGTCAGCCACTCCTAATATAAAGGAAAAAAAAATGTGAGCTTTACCTCAGGATCTGGCAGAAGTGAGTGAACAAGAAGTTGAATTCGATCTCCAAGTCCTCGCTGGAGGAGGGAGAGGATAAAGGGGAGCACAGCCTGAACATAGTTCCCACTGCTGTCCATCAGACTGCTGAGCAGACCGAGCTTTTTACACGAGCCTTGCATTTTTACCAAATTACTCAGTCTGAGAGAGAGAGAGCGACAGGGAGGGCAAGAGAGACAGACAGACAGACAGACAGACACAAAGAAACCACCAGAGATAGAAATGTGAGCAAATATAAGAACAGGGCCACTTATTCTGTTGCATTTGTCGGGACACTCACTGATAGACATGGTCATATGTTCTGATCATGGGTTTGGGGGTCATCAGCAAGGCTTGGAGTCCGTCCAGGGTGGGGTCATCCCAGAACTGGAGGGAGAGAGATGCTTCATGCTGAATCTGTGGACGAATCAGAAAGCTTCAGTATTAAACGTTGAAAAGACCAATAACAAGCAAGAACTGCAACAGATATGTCATGCAAACAAACCTGAAATATTTCTATATCATTTTTACATAGATAATATTTAATTCATCTAATTCATTTAATTTAATAAATCATCTAATTTTTGTGAGCAGTCTATGTAATGAACTGTAATCATTTTCAAGAATTAAGGCACCTTAAAACATATACTGATGAGCCACAACATTAAGAGACTTTAACTGCACGAACGTTTAGGTAAGGTTAAGATGGAAAAATGACATCCACGGGATTGCTCAGATCTGGGGTTTTGTAGCAGAACAATATTTTGGTTCATGCGGACATTTCTAGGAACCAGCTTATGTTAAACCAAATTACCTGTTTATAGGTGCAAGTTGTCATGTCTGCACACAGGTTTAGGTGCCCAGAGGGATCCACAAACACCACTTGAAAAGCACTGTGGAACTCGGGGAGTGAGGGCTGAAGATAAAAAAAAAAAAGACAGATTCAAAGTATGATCTCTCAAAGTAAAGAACAAAATAATCAAAACGATTGGGGGAACATTGCTTACTGCTGTTGAATCAGGATTTCTTGCTAGGCTAATACCATTCTCAGTCAGGTCGGTGGAAGCTACGGACAGATAAACGGAAAGTTGTGATTTGGAAACGTGCATTTATTACAACTCCAGGAATACCACGACTTTAAAATGGCAAATAAAACATACAATGACAAACGTGCTTCACAAACTATCAACACAACACGCTGGTCACAGGCCGATTCAGAGTGACCAGTCGACCTAATTCGCATCTTTGATATGGAGGAGGACACCAGAACACTCAGATTAAGTCCACACAGACACAGGACACACATTTTCACACACTCAAGCAACGGGTTTACGCGCACTCAGGCAGCAATCAGATTTCAGATAGAATCAGAGACTAATCAAAAAAAAGGATGCGACATAAACTACTATTTTTAATAAGCAAATACGGAAAGTCTTCATTTTCTAGCGTCTCCACAAAGCGTTATGGAATGAAAAGCCCTTTAGTCGGGGGTTGTGTTTAGTTCCATGGTTGCCAGATCCCCAAAGGAAAACACGTTCCAGATCTACAGTATGTCATATAAAAGCCAAAAAGAAGCAAACATCTCCTGGCAACCACGTTTGTTTTTGTAAGCCACTTTGCACAAATGCGAACACTAAGAATACCGCCCGAAATCAGATTAAGGATATACGCAATCTGAGAAATCCAATCGCTGAGGTAAAACCCAGCTGTCTTTATTAAGTGCACTTAAGAAGCCTAACAATGCGTCTGTATAGTTGTGACAAAGATAGACCAGTCGTGTTAAGCAGACACTTACCCAAAAAATGCAGTGAGTTTCTGAGCAGTTGGTAAGCATTCATGGTTTTTCCAGCTTTATGAGTAGATAGAAGATACGCCAAGAGCATGGATGCCAAGAACCCACCAAAACAGCCAGTACCCTGAGGAGATAATTTAACAAGTAAAGTAATTTAAGGTAGGATTTCAAAAACATTTGGGAAATAAGGCAGCCAACACTTCACTGGTGTGTTTTTGAAGTATCAGTAATTACCTGACTTGTTAATTGTGAATTACAGTTTGTATGCCATTAAGGCAGATGGGAGTTACATGCATATTTCTACATTAATCATATCGTTTTTTTTACTTGAACAGAGGAAGCGGTCTTACATTTAGTGTTACATTTATCCAGAGCAACTTACAAAACGTGCCAACAGGTGAAGGTGCCATGATGGAAAAACCAAACCTGATGTTGTATAGATAGACTAGAAATGAATGGCACTCCGAGACTAATAAGCAGACTGAAACACAAACACAGAGCAGGTACAACAAACGTGCAAAAGACAGCAGAGACACCGTCCTTTATAAACATGTGATTTTCCTTACCTGGTCTAGCTCCCTCTGCCTGAGCCAGACTTTGAGAAGAGCCACAGCATCTCTGAAAGCAGGGCATTGGTCCTTGTGCGCGTTTAGGAACAGCAGGTGTGAGAGGGGGAGGTGATCCCCCAGCACTGTACTGTTATAATGAGGAGTGGGAGGCTCAGTCTTCTCTGCAACCGATCAAACAACACAGTTAGTGCCTTCATAATACAGATGGAACGGAATCTGGAGGGTCGGTCACTTTTACCTTGTTTCGAATCATGACCAGTAAACCATGCTGTCCTGATGTTGTTCTTCTGAGGGTGGAAGCGGCTCGGTTTGAGGAAGTCCGGCGGAGGCAAGGCGTGAATCTGCAATGTGATGCTGCTGCTCTCGTTATCTGTAAGTGACATAAGGAAAGGTTCGAGATGCTCAGGTTCAGCTTTCACAATATGGCGTTTCTTTGTTTGGGATTAATGCCATATCAGCAACATGCTGGCTATTTTATGGCATCCACATATACTAAAAAAAAAAAAACATTGTTGTGTTTAAGAATGATAACAGGAGCTAGCTCATATAGCTTGTTTTTGGGGATTGCTGGACCAATGTTCTTTCCACAATATGACGTCATGTCAGGGGTAGGATAGATACCTGAAGGTGAAACGAGTAGGACTGGTCGCAATCGGTTGCCATGGAGGCAGGAATAATGCAGCAGGCCCACTGACGGTGAGGTTGCCAGGTGTTGGGCCAGTCCTGCCAGATATAGCGCCCTCTTTCGTGAATATCTCTGGTTTATACCATCCATCGGATGGAGAACGCTCTGAAAGAAAAGGCAGCCAATGATTAACGCATAATTCGTTGAACATTCTAGGGCTGTGATTAAGAATTGACACAGCAATAGATCGCCAAAAACATCTTCATGATATATTAGATTGAAATTTAGCTCAAAATCTGGATGTTTAAAGGATTTTGTTGAAGGGCATTTTAAATGGAGTGTAAACTACGATCTGGACTCCTGTAGATGTTTTGTGACTGTGTTTGGACTCAAAATTGTTGTGACGTATTAAGACGTCTCAGACTGTAATTTGTATTTCATGTGCTTTTCATTTCATAATTCTTTTTCACTTAATTATGTGGAACATCGTAATATAATGGCAGTATGCATTATCGTGAACACCCTATCGTGACGCATATTGATCGTATCACGGAGTTCTTTATAATAACCGCCCATGAAATATTCAGGACTAATGTTTCGGAATAATAACCTGAAAAACGTGCACGTCATTCGGCCCCAATCGTGTCTTTGGTTTGCGGCAGCGGATTCTTTAAATATTGCTTTTAGTCTATCCGGTTTGACCGAATTCAGCCAGATCTTTCAAAATGCCCTCAAACACGGAGCGGTTGTGATATGTGCCTTCTAATCGCCCTAAATATTTGAGGTCTGTTACTGCGCTATCCTGAAATGTGCACTGCGTTGCATCGGTTCAAAAATAAGAATGAACGTAAACTTGATCATTGTGAGAAAAATCGAATCGGGAATATCGGGAGTATCGTGTATCAAGAGCACATCGTATTGCTACACCCCTACTGATAAACACAGCCACAGCTGAGCTGCAGATAATACCAAATGAATAGAAATAATGTCTGTCTAGAGAATGGTCAGTGCTGATGGTCATCACCAGCTCCACTTTCACTCGCATTAAGCTTGCTTACAGAAGGAATTGTGACAGCCAGGTCAACGGTCACTCTGGGTTTGATGCAGGTTCCCATTGGATAACTTCCAATCAGGTCCACAGAGGCAGGAGGCTCCATGTGGAATTTGCCCTTGGACTCTTCAGGAACCAAGATGAAAGGCACATCGATGGCTGACTCCGATAACCAGGACAGATCCGATAACTACAACCGAGACAGAAATTAAGTGACTATAAAACTGACTCGCGTAAGCTTTGCACAGTTTTCTAGTATGGGTACTGACCTCCACTACTGGTGTTTCAGGTACTGTGTTTAGAAGTTCAGTTACTTCCTGCACAAACGAGTCCACCATCTTTTTTCTGCGCTCGCTCAGTGCCACCTCCTTCAGCAGCTCCTCCATCTGCAAATCACACCCGCAACTTTCTCTTTAAGATTTTATCTGATGCTTTTTTTAATGGATCTGTAACAAATAGACTGGTCACAAATAGTAGGGGACATTTCTAAATGAAATGAAAATGAAGTGTTTAAAAAAACTAAGTACTTTATACTCAATGGCAAAATTCCTGATTAAAAAGCACTCCTCCTCCTAAGATAGAACTTTCATCCCTTCTGTACATCGTACAACTATTCGTTAATGTCCAAGGCTTGGTGGGACTAGTGAAAGCTGTAACTGAACTCACCTGCATTTTGAGCAAACTGCAGTGGAACAGGCTCTCTGCCTCCTTCAGCTGGTTAAGCTCCTCCACTGTTGGGGCTTTGTACAGATCTTGTTTGGACAGGTTAGTTGGATGATGAACACCGTTGTCAGCAGTGGCCTTCTTTTTGGATCCGTTAGATCCAATTGCTTTTTCCTTATCATCGTCACAGACAGACGGACTCCGGGTTTCAGTCTGTAAAACAGAATCAAATAACCACCATCAGAAACCCTGAACCGTCAGAAGCAGTGGGTCATGTTTTTACAGTACATGGAACTTCTATGTAAATCAGGGGTCCTTTTACTATACCGATCATGCTCGGGCACACAGAATCTAGAGGGACATACCTGTACCCGTTTACTCGCCAATCACTTGTAGGGTCACAGTTATGAAGAACAGAATATACACAATCCCCCAAAAACTGAGACATCATTTTTGGTTAATATTACACATCAATCATTTCTCCACGGTAAAAACTGAAAGAAGCCTTGACTGAAAGCACTGGCCGTTTAAGCTTTTTAAAATGTAATTCTGGGAAACGGAGTGCCTGTAGTGAATGGCGTGCTCTGTAGGTCTGCTCAGCAATCCAGGATAAATCAGACTTTGTATTCTACTGAGATAAAGCAACATTTACTTAGAGTAAGTGTAAGAAGTAGAGGGTCTGATCATATTCTGAGGGTCTGATGTTGCACATTCCTCACGTAAACCAACTTCAAATGCACTAATAATCTGTATAACATGCAAACATATGAAGGATACAATCAATGCAGACTATGGCTAGATTAAAAAGGATCCAGACCTCTTCTTCTGCTGCTGATCTCGAATTTTTCCTCTTCATTTTGAGTTGGAATTAATTTAGATTAATAATCTGGAATAAAACACTTCACTGTAAACTTAAACCAGAGAAGCCGATCAACACATTGCAAGTTCTCACATGGACAACATGGGTAAGTCAAACCCTACG
>JAUZST010060423.1:0-23285 GCA_034779995.1 Parotocinclus haroldoi
CATGTGCCCGTTTTGGTTGGTTGAAGACCAGTCGTGCTGCTGCATTCTGAATCATCTGTAGTGGTTTTACTACACAGACCGGGAGGCCAGTTAGTATGGCATTGGAGTAATCGAGGCGTGAGATTACCACCGCTTGTACCAGGAGTTGGGTGGCCTGTTGTGTCAGAAACGGTCGGATATTAATTATACATAGTGTCCCTTATTATTCTAGTTGCTAGATCATAGAAATAGAGAATAGAAAGCCTTTATTGTCATTATACACAACATACACAGTATACCTAGTACAACGAAATTGGAAGCTGCTCCTAAAACATGCACACAGCACAATATGTAAACAAAAAATAAAATATAAAAGTTGTGCAAAACCGCTTCTGTGCAAAGACAAAAATTAAACATATAGGTACAAACAGACATATATGACAGACAATATAGATGAGGCACTGTAAATGATAGTTAGTGCAGGTTCCCATTTAGCAAAGTGATTGCTTTGGGAAAGAAGTCTGTTTGTTTTGGCCGGCATGGACCTGTAGCGCCTACCAGAGGGCAACAGTTTAAAGAGACAGATGAGTATCATCCTTCAGAATGTTTTAGGCTCTGCTGAGACAGCAGGTAGATGGTGTAAATATGGAGGGCAGAGAGCAGCCAATGATTATTTCTGCAGTACTGGTCACCCTCTGCAGTGTCCTTCTTTCAGCTTCTGTGGAGCTGGAGTGCCACACTGGCACAGCGTAGGCCAGAAGGCTCTCCATGACAGAGCAGTAGAAGGTCACCAGCAGACTTGTGTGTAGTTGCTGTTTTCTGAACACCCTGAGGAAGTGTAGCCGCTGCTGGGCCTTCTTAACCAGTGCCGAGGTGTTGACTGTCAAGGAGAGGTCTGTAGAGATGTCTACTCTGAAGAATTTGAATGATTTCACTCGCTCCATGCATTCACCGTAGATGTGTAGTGGGGAAGGAGTGGCCCTATTCCACCGGAAGTCCAGGATGAGTTTTTTAGTCTTGGTGATATTCAGTACTAAGTTGATTAAGTTACCACATTCAGTGCTAAGGGGATTAAGAGCGGAGCGTAAGGCTCCTAAACACAAAATACCAAAAGGATGAAAGGGCGCGCCACAGTGTTGCATCCCGAGCTGGGGCACGTTTAATTCATGCAGCCGGGTGGCCGCTCTAGCCAGTCTCATTTCGAGAGGACAGCCGAATAGAGTGAGCCTCAAAAGAGCGACGAGGGCACCGAAGCGCCAGGGGACGAGCGTAAGCTGGAGCACGAAGAAGCCAAACAGGGGCGCGTCACATTTAGGACGAGCAGCCAGCTAGAGTGAGTACTGACGACGGAAAAACATGAGTTCAGTCGTGCGAGGAGTGTACGAGTACGGGACAGGAGACCCTCAAAGTGCCCCTAACATACTAAATACCTCGGGGGTTCCCCCCGTACGTGTCCATCGGCACTAAAAGCCCCAGGAATGTTAACACTATCCCTAAAGGTGCGCGCAAGGGCGCTAAAACCCACGCCTAAATAGCAGGAGAAGCAGCTATTCGGAATCAGGTCGCAATTAGGAAACTGGATATAAGCCGCCTCACCGATAGCTCTGTAATGGCGACCAGCGAGGACGGCCGAACGCTCCGGGGCGAAAGGTAGAATCCCTAACAGGATTATTATATTAAAAGCAGAGCTGTGGTCAATGAAGAGCATCCTAACATAGCTTCCCTGGTTCTCCAAATGATTGAGCGCAGAATGGAGAGCGATGGCTATTGCATCTTCTGTGGATCTGTCCGGTATGAAAACTGCTGTGGGTTTGCAGTAGGGGGAGGCTCTCATGTGTTTCAGAAGCAGTTTCTCAAAGCACTTGGTAACGACTGGAGTGAGTGCTATTGGGCAAAGTCATTGAGACTGGTTGTTGGTGATTTTTATGGAACTGGTGTGATGATGGCTGATTTCAAGCAGGCTGGTATGACGACTTGTGACAGGTTGAAGATATTGTGTGCTAGCTGTGCTACCTGTGCTAGCTGGTAAGAACATTCCTTAAGCACCTTTCCTGATACACCAGCCGGTCCTGTAGCCTTCCTGGGGTTCACGGCACGAAGCACCCGTCTCACATCTTCAGATGCAAGGACGAGTGGGGGGGAACCAGAGACAGAAATAGGTAGTAATGGAAGGGTGGGAGGTGTTTTCGTTAAGAGCTGTGCCTTGGACTCGAAGCGGGCATAGAAGCAGTTCAGTTCCTCCGCCAGTTCCACATCTGAGTCACCGGTTGTCGCAGCATAGCCTTTATAATTAGTGATGGATTGGATGCTCTGCCATACCTGTCGATGGTTGTTGAGTTGCTTCTCTATTGTCCTTTCCTGCTCTGCTTTGGTGGTTTTGATGCCTCTCCTCAGTTCTGTGCGAGTGGCACTATAGAGCGCTTTGTTGCCCGATCTAAATGCTGTATCACGGGCCTGGAGGAGCATTCAGACCTGTTTAGTCATTTTTGGTTTGGATACACCTGGATCAATTTTTTCGCAATGACCGTGTCTTTGCAATATCTGATGTAACACAGTACAATGTCTGAGAAGTTGGTCAGGTCTTCATAATGGAAATTTGTTTATTCCCTCTAGCGAGGGTGTTGTCAGGCCAAATGTTAATGGTGATCCTTTTGGGCTTTGTTTGTCGAGTGAGGGGGGTGTAAGCAGGGCTGAGGAACAGAGAAAGATGTTAATAGTATCAGTGTTAATAGTAGTTGCTTTTACTAGTCACTGATTTATTGTTAATTACGTTAGACTGTTTTGATTGCCTTAAGAAAATTAAACTTGTTACTTATGTGCCAATTTAAGACAGTATCACATACAACTGTTACACTTTAATATCGAACAATTTTATATAAAAATAATTGTATAAAAGTATATTATTACACTATTGCACTCCCAATTGTGGGATAACAAAGTTAGATGCACAATCAAACTTACAAAGTAATACATCTAAATAATATAAATAAATATATACATATGAATCTGTCTATAAAACTGAGGCATAAAGTCTTTGCTTAAGGCTCCAAGAATGTAGTGCTAGAACCTACAATCCAATAGTTCAATAGTTCAGGTGCTTAATCACTAAGCAACCACTGCCCAACATGCAACAGGTCTTCCATGTAAATAGAAAAAATAGTGCTAAAGTCACAAAAAGCAGCTTCAGAGCACGGATAAGCATTCAGGTGTTATAACATAGTAACTACATGGTTATTACATAGTAAGTACACAAAATGATTTTCTTTTATGATCATTATTATTAGTAGTAGTAATTACACAGTAGTTACTATGTGATTATGTAATAACAGTGTAACTGTCATGCCATAGTAATTCTACATAAAGCCCAAGAAAATATACAAATGTCTCACTATCATTATAGTTCATATTATTATTGACTATTCATTACAAAAAATACATACATTTTATAGTAATATTAATAAACTACTAGTCATAGTTCTGATCATCATTACTATGCTAACTCATTTCCTGAATTTTTATTCATAATATTTCACACTTGATTAATATCAGGCAGACAGAAAACCCGGACCTAACCAGTAGCACAGCGTGCAAAGTGAGAACCATCCCAAGACAGCTAACAATGTTATTATTGCATCATTTTCACACTTGTTTCTGTTCAGGATGGCAGGGAACCTGGTCCTATCCAGTAGCACAGTGTACAAAGCAGGAATCATCCCTAGACATGGCCTCAATCTCTCACAGGGCGCACACACCCATTCACTCAATGGAATTCTTTAAGACGGCAGTTGACTTATACACATGACTTGAGTGTCGTTGATAACCAGGTACCAAAGGGAAACTCAAACAGAGCCAGAGACCAGGTGAGGAATCAAATCTGGGATCTCTGGAGATGTTATTTGATGGCACTAAGCACTGCTCAAACATTATTATTTGCAATACAACATTACCCTGGTATCCCTCCATATGCATTCATATAACCATATGTAATTTGATTAGAAGCGAACACGCATTTGTATTTCTGTGTATGCTTGGACTGAATTCTATTCACTTGAAAGCAGCCTGGAATAAAGACAGGCTTGTGAAATAGTTGCTGAGGTTAATTGCGGTGATGGAATGCATCACATCACAAGTCTTTGCTTTGAATAATGTCTCATCTAGTTCCATTAAGACACATTCACCAGCACTAACAATGAATATGAACTGGAAATAATCAGCATCCTGCAGTATCAGCTACTCTACATTATGTGCAAGCTAGTAAATAATACACCACAATAGCCAGAGCACCCGATCCTCTATGGATGGTAAGGTGATTTTAGTTCTATGTAATACACACTTCACTTGAACAGAGGTGTTTGTGGGGTGTGTAGAACACAGTTTGTAACGGCTTTCATTAATTCTCATCAAGCTCTGCCAGTAAGGGCCATTAAGCACACAATGAGATAATCACCCCTCTGGAGCTCTGACCTGTGTACACTGCTGTATAGTCTCGAACTGAACTCAATTCTGGTAAATAAAGTCTTATCCAAAAGAATAAAAGTAAATAAATGGATTAATTTAAAATGATTTAAACATGAATTCTGTTTACTGTCATAGATATGTACAACTCCAAATCAGAAAAAAGTGGGGACAGATTTAAAAGTTTGGTTTCAACCCTAAACCTCCTAGTCCATATTTCAATATTTTAGTCACATCAGCATTACTTAGTAAAACATACATTTTTTTATTATAAATACAAAAAGAACTATCAGACAATTAAATGATTAGGGAAATACTGTTTAAATGTCTGAAGTACGGCCAAATGGACTGAGGAAAAGTTCAAATGTAATACACCTTAAATTACCTCAGTGTAACAGAGTATACATGTAGGGGAGGAGCCTGGGTCCTTTCTGTGTGGAGTCTGCATGTCCTCCCCGTGTCTGCATGGGTTTACTCCGGGTACTCCGGTTTCCTCCCACAGTCCACAGACATGCGTCTTAGGTCGCCAATCCATAGTAGGGCACACACACACAGTCACACACTAATGGCAGCTTTAGAGACACCAATTAACCTGTCTAACTTTGTTTCTGCCCTTGTGCCAAGAGTTGCAGTCTGGGTACCGGCTGGCTCGCAACCACCTGTGGATTAAGTAGAGGATAATGGATGGATACATACACACACACATACACACACACACACACGCACAAACACATACACACACACATACACACACATACACACACACATACACACTCATACACACACCTTAAATTATTGAACTCTTGTGCAATACAATGCCATTAATGCAGAGTGCCTTAAACAAGATGGATTTACTGGTTTTACTCGACATTTTTGGTTCTCAACAAGCCTTCTGAAACACATTAATGACAAGAACCGAGGTCCCACTTTACTACAAACCTAATAAACACATTTGGCTGAGTACACAACATTGCTACAAAATATTATAGACATTACGAAAGCAGTTCAATCAGTACAGTTCTGTTCAAATATTTTGTTTGGATGTGAAGAATGCCAAATTCATAATTCTTAATAATATGGATTCATAATAAGATTCATAAGAAAATCCATAATATTCTGCTTATTTTTAACAGACGTGCCAGTGGGTGTCCTCCATTCTCTACCCTACACTCATTCAACTGGGGTAACTTTTCCCTGAATCTTCCCCAGTTTGCGATTTTAAAATCAGCAGGTATCTCATTTGATGAGAGCGCTCCAAGGTTTCAAAGAGCACAGCATTTACACCTCAGCACGAACATATTTTTAAATATGATCCTTTGATTTGAGTATTTTGAGAGATGGCACATCACTGGTAGTGGTTATTTTGTATCCCTATTTTACTTGCCAAAGTGCAAGTTTGGACCTCCCTTCCAAACGTAGTATTGAGAGGAAGAATTAATAGGAAGTATTATTAAGAGGAACAGGCTGGTAAAAACTGTGTGACTTCTATCCATTGGCATGTTCTGTGCTGAATAGACACACCAAATCTAGCAATGACAGATCTTACTCATGGACATTTTTTTGACAGTTAATCACTGAAGCAATGAAAAGTCTTTCATGCAACATGTTTCAGGCGATCCTATTCCTGTCTGTCAAAACAGCACCCTTAAGTTCACTCGCAGCATGTCTGTTCACATTTCATTAGCCTCTCTGATGACAGCTTGGCCTCTGAGGCTGTGACCCCTCTGATCTGTTTTACCTTCACACCTTTTCCACTGTAATGCTGTTTTGCTGTAGCCTGTTTCAAAACCAGGGCTCTGGCATCTCAGGAGACTGAATGGATTTAAGTTTTCTGCTACTGAATTATTGCTTTTGTATGTGGAAGCTTCATAGATTCATTCCAAATTTGCTGGATTTGCACATGCCACTGGGATCTTCAGATCTGCCCAGAGATGCACCATGTACCAAACCTTTTTTATTTTAAGAAACCAAGGCTCTGGGTTCATAGACATGGATAGTTAGATGATTATATTTCTAGTATCCTGTGGCTGAATTTCAAGCAATTAAGCATGATCTGAATTTACGCCTCAATATTTTAGTGCCATGATTATCAACTGTGTGTCTTATCCCCACCCTCCTGCCTCTGTCCTGTCCATTCAGATGTGTTTTTTTCTGCAGGGTGGACAAGGTGTCTGAGGGGTAGGTCGTGAGCTTATTGGTGACAGTGGGTGGGGCCAAGGGGAGCATGTTAGGCTGTTTGAAATAGATCATGAGGAGAACAGGTGTTAAGAATATGGTATGTTCTATAGCTCCTGGTACATTCTGTCACTAAGTTACACTCAAGACTTCTGCTGAAATTCACTAGGCTTTTTGACATGCCCTCATCCTCATCCATTCACCACTCAGAAACACGTCAGCTGCTTTAGGGTCGCCTCTTACAGTACAAAGGGGGGATGGGAAAACAAGGAATGGGTTTTTCAACCGTTACGCACATGCATAACTTAAACATGGATTGTTTGATTGTAACAATAATCTGCCACCAGATGAGAAATTTGCAAATAAGATCGGATAACTGTGCTCGAATACAATGTTACATGTCATGATCAGGGTGCGGTAAAAATCAACTGTAACATAGCTTAGCAATTAGAGTAGATTTCTGCGTACTGCACAAAGTACACAAATATACACATGGCATCAAGCTAAAGTCTTAGGCCACCATGGTATTATAACTGGCTTGGTACCAATTTTTTATGCCTGATACAACTGCAAACTTAAATATCTGGCAATACCGATATCAGACCGATACGCTGCTATCACCTCTTGAAACACTGACACTGCATATGTTACAGCATATGGGCTCGGTACAGCCCTAATAACTATATCTCATTTTGTTTACAACTGGACTCAAAATCTTGGATTTGTTGCTTCATGGTCCTCTTTCTTCATTCTTCATAGATCTTTATTTCTAACATTGGGAGCTTTAGAATATTTTATCCTTTTCACACTTCTCCCCTCCCAAGAAAGTGATTTCTTGGCAACTGCCATTTTAAATTACTACTCCTGATCAAGCTTATTTGGACTATAGAAGGACCCTCATAAAGCTGCCAGATATTGCTAAATGCCTCAAGTTTAAGTGGTGATCCCACTAAATACTTGCCGCTGTAGCCAATGCATTCCAGGTAATCTCTGTAATCTCTGTAATTATTCTCCCATAACAATGGTATACCTTATCTAATGGTGGCCTTAGACTTTTGCACAGCACTGTATATCGTGTGAAATATGTATGAAGATGCTGTTATCCAGAGCGATTTACGAATTGTACAGTCATACAATACAAAAGATAATTGGTTAAGAACCTAACAGTAGCAGCTTGATGGAGGTGGGATTGGAACCGTGGACCTTCTTTCTAGGATATAAACCACAAAGTCATGAGGTATATACACTGCTAAGAAAATAATGGGAACACTCAAACAACACAATATAACTCCACGAAAATCAAACTTCTGTAAAATCAAACTGTCCACTTAGGAAGCAACACTGATTGACAATCAATTTCACATGCTGTTGTGTAAATGGAACAGACAACAGGTGGAAAATATTGGCAATTAGCAAGACACACTCAAAGGAGTGGTTCTGCAGGTGGAGACCACAGACCACTTCTCAGTACCTATGCTTTCTGGCTGATGTTTTGGTCCATTTTGAATGTTGGTGGTGCTTTCACACTCGTGGTAGCATGAGACGGACTCTACAACCCACACAAGTGGCTCAGGTAGTGCAGCTCATCCAGGATGGCACATCAATGCGAGCTGTGGCAAGAATGTTTGCTGTATCCAGAGGCTGGAGGCGCTACCAGGAGAGAGGTCAGTACACCAGGAGACATGGAAGAGGTTGTAGGAAGGCAACAACCTAGCAGCAGGACAGCTACCTCCGCCTTTGTGCAAGGAGCAACATGAGAAGCATTGCCAGAGCCCTGCAATATGACCTCCAGCAGGCCACAAATGTGCATGTGTCTGCACAAATGGTTAGAAACCAACTTCATGAGGATGGTATGAGGGCCCGACGTGGCAATATATATAATGTGTGTGTGTGTGTGTGTGTGTGTGTGTGTGTGTCTTGCGTGTGAATAGATTGTCCACTTCTGATTTCGACAAAGAAGGCATATAGTAAAATCCAGAATTTATTTATACTGCGTGCACATTTCATAAGTCATTATTCACAGTCATTAAACCATTGCTTAAACATTTAGTCTGATGGTGTCCTAATACCTTTGCACAATACTGTATTATGTAGTACTCTGGGAAAAAAAAACACCAGAGAGTGATGTTGGTTGACTGAACCATTGGATCTAATGAAGCAGCTTACTGAAAGCAAGTCATCCTGTCAAATGCAGATGCCATTTAGAATGAAGCAAAGAGCATTGAAAACCCCCAAAAGGGAAAATGACAGTTATTAGGAAAATGAAAGAGGAGACATTCTGAAGGCTGTTTTTGTTTTTGTACAGAGAAACACTCCGATGCAGAAATGGAATTCCAAAAAAATATAATCGTGCATTTTTTCCCTAGAGATGTTCTTTCAGTTGGCCTTTAGCTAATGGCAGTCCAGAGCTCCATCTTGGCCTTATGTTTCCCGCAAGTTCAAACTGAATGGCATGCCGTCTCCCTGGTGCCCTGTGGATGGGGGCACAGAAATGCTCCGTCATATTCTCAGATTGAATTGATTTGCACTGACCCTTGTCTTTAAGAGTCAAATCATGAATACCATAACAGAGCCACCAGACTCCTTCACTTAATCAACTTTTCCTTTCATTTGTCACCTGTCTGTATATTAAAGCCCTGGGGAAGCTAAATCCATGATTGCTTTGTAATTATGTCAATATTAGTCATGTCAGCTCACATTCTGCATACAAAGTCTGATGACTTTGTGACTTTCCTATTTCTACAAGAACTCCAAAATAAATGGTCCACTTTTAAGGGTTCCAATTTCAGAGTAACCTTAAACCTAATGGATAAGCAGGCTGATGAAACCTGTCTTTGCATATTGTAGATATTATCAATATGTGCCCGAGTCCACTTTTGAATCTGTGCAGCTAAAGCAAGCTTTCCATTCTGTCATGAAACATTTAAAATGATTTAATCATCACCGAGAGCCCACAGACAGAAGGATGTGCTTCAAAGCCCTAGGTTTTTAACTGACCTGGACCTGTTCTGGGATGTACAACCCCAAATCAAAATTTGGGGTGGTGCTTAAAAAGTCAGACAGTATGAACCCATTACATTTTATGCTTTTGTCTGGTCAACAACATTTAAATTGTTAGGAAACATCAGTTCTGTTGGGAGTTTGTGATCTTACCAATCCATCTCGCATCACTTAGAAGTTTTGGCACTTAGGATACCGTGCGATTTAGTGCTTCAGGTGAAATTTGTCCCATTATTGCTCCAAACAATGTAAAGTTTGTAACAGTACTGGGTCTGTTTTAATTGGGGCACTTTTTATTTCAAAATTATCCAGACATTCTCTACTGGGAACAGGTCAGGACTGCAGGCAGGCCAATCCAGTACCCATACACTCTTCGTGTGGATTTTCATTGCATGGTTGTATTTATGTTGCTTTAAATTCTCACTGTGCGTTTCTGCATCACAGAAGTAAATGACCTTTACCAAGGGTCCTGTCCCAAACCCCTACCATAAAAGAGCCTGGCATTTTCAACGTGTTGCTGATAACACATTTTAGGTTCCTTTTTGTCTTTGTGCTGGAGCACACTATGTTCATTTCTGGAATACTGACTGGTCTGAACACAATCCACGTTTCCACTATATGATGGTCCATCCTAAATGCTGCTTCTGTACATGGTTAACATGAGGATGTATGTCAAGAAAGATCCTGCTGTTTTATTTATTAAAGCAAAGTCATGGTTCTGTCTGTTTATTGACTGTATAATAAGATTACAGTAAGATAACCATTTCACAGTCCTGCGTATTTCAACTTGCTGACCCTGCTTGTTTGCATTGTTGGACTGTGTTGAACCACTTTTAATTACTGAACAGAACACGACGTTGGAGTTTTGCAGTTCTTAATTGGAGGATGAATATAATTAGCTTGTAAAACAAATGGCTTTCAGGATCCCATCTCAGCAGGATGCAGTTGTCTCAGGGGGATTACTGCCGAGACACTCCTGGGAGATCACCCCCAACACACACAACATCTGCGAGCTAATCACCAAAATATCTCCATGCCAGGGCCGTCTCATGCCTGATTGTTTCCAGTGAGCACACAGAGCTTTGGAGTGAGCGACGCCCAGGTGGCGTTTTCCCAAGATGCGTTACTGAAGCCAAATCTTCCACCATTACCTTTATTAATGAACCTACAGATTGAAGAGATCATCCTGTAGTGCATAAAGACTTTGTTCTCCTGTAATGGACTGGGGTATAAAGATACATGCAAAAATGATCAGGTAAAAGGTGTTCGGATATTTGGCAATTGAGATCAATGAGCGGTGTGTTTTGGGAGAGCCAGATTGCAAAATGTCGCAGTTTAATTATGTAAATGTGCACACATGTTGATTGATGATGCTGCTGCTTAAATAAATGAGGGGTAACTTGCTACCCAGATGAAGAGAACAGACTGAAGCATGGTGATAATGATGATGATGATCTTGATGACGGTGATTATTATGTTTTTAAAAACTGGGGGGAAACATTTTACATTCTTTAATACTTTGCACTGAGAAATAAGGAACTACCCAATACTCACACCACAAGCCCTCTCTGTACCCAAAGTAGGTCTCATCATTTATCAGAAAGGCATTTATTATTTACAGCATTCTGTAAAGTGACTTATAAATGCATGCAGCAGTTTAATGAACTTGAGTAAGGGCTCAGCAGTCATGGTTATAAGACCTGAGCCAGAGCCTTAATCTTATCCACTGCCTCAGCCCTCACTGGGGGTTTGGCTGGAAAAGATTACAAAACCATCTCTAAAGAGTTTGGGCTGCACCAAGCCACAGTTAAACAGAATTGTGTAAAAATGAAGTTAGTTCAGGACCACTGTGACTGATACAAGTCTGATAGGGACCCAGTAACTTTGCATTGTGTAATGTTAATGCTTATGAGCCCACCATTAGGAGAACTATAAACATCTAAATCGTTCTAAAAAACTGAGGCACCAAACTCTGTAAAAACCCAAATCTGTGCCATTCTCAAAACATTTGGTCACATTTGACTGTACACAATACAGTCTTATGCATAAATAACTTATTACTGTACATACGTTGTCCTCATGGGTATTTTTATGGCATGCTGGTATAATAAAGCAGAATTTCCTGGGGTGGCTAACTGTGGCTGCGATTAAAATAAATAAAGAAATACACAGCCACAATTTTCTCAGTCAGAGGTTTGTTCGGTGTTACAGCCTGAGCTATTTGCAGCTTAGCAACTGTACACATGAAACAATTACACTACTCGCAAAATTAGGGAAGTACATTTTCTCTTCACAAAAGGAATTCCCATTTTCCCCAACCTTATATTTCTATTGCTCACTATAAAGAGTGGCCGCTGCTACAACACACTTTATCTGGTCTATATAAATACTGTATGTTTACAGTACACACAGCGGTAATTCATCATAATGGTACGATGTACCCTATAATTACTAAAAGAAGTGTTTAAACATCATTTGGTCATAGCACCAATAAATCTTCTGAACTGGGCCAGCAGAGCTGACAAACTTTAGGTTGCCAGGTGGTTGATTTTCAAATCAGTTACTGTTGCTGTTTTTGCATGACACAATAGACAATCTCTTGAGTGGCATTTCTGTCTAATGCGCTAGGTACTGTGGAGACCCAGGTTTAGTCCCAGGGTTCCCGTTTTGTCAGGTCAAATGGCACATGCACACACAAAGAAAGGGAGGCTGGTCAAAGGATCACTGCAAGAGCAACCCCTGCTGACATCCCGATCTCTGGCGTCCTGTTTAGTCTTGCACCATCTGTCATGTGCACATAGGTGTTGGAAAACGGGACTCTGTCCAGGCAAGCTGGTATAAAATGTTTTTTTTAGTATTTTTTTGTGAATATTTTTTTTTTTGTAAAATGTAATGAGTTTTTCCTGATGTAGGTTGTAGTTTCTCAATCTGGCAAATTCCCAGATGTTCCCAAGATAACTGTGGGAAATAATCCCTATGCAAGCCAGGGATCTGCCTTGTGGTTGCTATCCAAAGGGACTTTCCCTACAACAGAACTAGTGAGAGCTGAACCAGTGTCCATCCTTGTAAGATGCCTAAACATTCTCAACTGGTGGTTCTTGGTCCAAAGAAGCATAAGATTTACTCCAAGCCTTGCTCAGATTGAAATAAATTATCTCAACTTGTAAGAGAGAGTAAGAGTGTAGAACCTAATTTTAATGCTGGTACCTATTTGATTATTCTTTTGGAAAATACCTAAGGCTTATGACCAATGGTGAGGATAGGAACTAAACCGACTGACTGGTAACTAGTTCCTACTTCACATCCACAGATCACTACAATGACTGCAAAAGCACTGCCTCTGACCGTTGGTTAAACGTAAAATAATAAATCCTTTAAGATGTACTCTTTTAAAACAAACCCATGTGTTGTCTTAAGGGTTAAAAATGACCCATATACATATTTTGCCATTTTTGCCAAAATTTGGCACGTACATATTTACATGAAAGTTGTGTATCATCACAGTCGAATCATTGTATCAGGGTCATCACCACAATGAGACACACAGATAAACACACCGACACACAGACACAGACAGAGAAAGACACACACACACACACATGGACACGCAGACAGACAGAGACAGACAGACAGAGACAGGCACATGACAAACACACAAGTAATTGAGACTGTTAGTGATTCAGTTTTCTTGTGCATGTGCAGCCTCTACCCTTCACATGAGGTCCAAAAAATACAAACAATTGCATACAAAATATAGACAACATTTCAAATTTAGATTTCTTATAAGCATTATTTTCTTTAAATTCGCTGCACCCCAGTAATGGGTTGAGTAATGGATATTGCTTGTTGTACAGCATATAAGAGGATACACACGCACACACACACACACACACACACACACACACACACACACACTAACTACAATGAAAACTAAAACCCTAAACAAACTGATGAAGGTGCATGAAGATCATGCTAAACTTCTAACAAACAGTTACAAAAGCTGATGATTGAACCATGGACCCTTGCAGAATCAACAGTACTGCCCTATATATATGGATCTGTATCTACACTGTACTGCATGCAGTGTTAGTAATTCATACACAGGCAGCCACTGCACTCTTCTCTACACTAATTCTTATTGATAATATAATAAATTAAAGCAATTATATGATTTTTTGAATAATGTAAGCTGATATCTACCTTTTGTTTACCTAAAAGAAGTCTTAAATTCTTTGGGGGATCCAATAAAAGCATATCCAAGACCATAACTGCCTCCATAACCATAAACATGCCCATAACAATAACTGTATTTATATCCATAAACATGATGTGTGCTGAGTGTTAAATGAGCATGTGGATGATTTAAAGGTTGATGGAAGAACCTGGGAAGCGTAGTCTCACACTTAGATGTCATTAGTTTCTGGTTTCATTAGTGGGTGTGTTGCTCTATGATGTGTTCTTTATCATGTGTCTGAACTCGTACAGATATATGACAGTCTGAGGACCGTTATGTGTCACACATCTAGTGGCTGCTGTAGAATTTGGAGATCTAAAAGTCACAATCTGTGTTTGTTTAGGTAATGGTTATTTATTTGCAGCTAATTCAATGGTATTACAAGATACAACAAATTACAGTAGTTAAGTGTAGAGGAAATGAACCTAGAGTAGCCATCTCCAGGTCTAAAAAATACAGATCAGGCTTAAGTTTAGCTTTTTTTAAGTCAGAAGAAACCATTATTGATAACTACATTGGGTTGTTTTTCAAACTTGAGGCCTGGGTCTAGGGTCACGCCTAGCCTTCTCACAGGACCTAATATCAGAGAACAGGAGTGAGGTTAAGTGAGCGGTAGCTCAATATCACTTAAAGCAACGGGCACTCAAAATCAGTTAATCTGAAACGGACCGTTTAGGCAGAGTGAGAAGGTGCTCTGGTGTTTTGAGCAAGGCATGTCAAAGACAATTCACCAACACCCCAGAGAACTGCGTATGAAATCCCCAATGTGACATGTCATCTTTGAGGTGTCAGTCACCATTACAATATTTTACATGCAGAAAAAGTGCTGCTATCAAGAGATTTATTGAACCAAGGCTTCCCTGTGGAAATAATCAGAAGAACCAGGTGCATGTACCATTCTATTATCACAAGATTATTCAGACCGTACACCATTATGCCATACACACAGCTTTACAAAACCCCACCAAACACAAATAGACCACAAACAATACCCATGCAGGCTCATATATAAATATCAGACAACTCAGTTTATTAAAGCAGCTCAAAAGGAGATTCTTATTCCATAAAAACTATGGTGCTATGGAAACTATGAAAAATAATTCATACCAGGACCACCGGGAGTTGATGTGCCTTTGCAAGGTGCAGCACTGAATGAGTTATATAGCACTGGTTCAAATCCAACCTCTGCCAAGCTGCCACTGTTGAGTCCTTAAGCAGAATCCTTACCCTTACCCAATTGCTTGGGCTGTAGGACCGTATAATTTGTAAGTCGCTCCGGATAAGGTCATCTGCTAAGTGCTGTAAAAGTGTTCATTGACTTGGAGATTTTCATTCTTTGACCGTTCTGACCTATAAAATGAAGATATGGTATAGGTGAAAAGCCAGGATGTACGGTGTTGGGTTGTATCTCACCCGTATTCCTGTCCATAGTCATCACACTTGCTGTACAACTTTATTCAAAATCACAGTGACCTGGTTGCTCGTTGAGAATGACCTCCACCGGAGTTAAGGGCGAGGTGCACACATTAAAAACTGTCCTGTAATAAACAGTATAAAATAAACAGCATGTATAAAAATATGCACTTGACCGTACTCTAAATAAATGAAGTGCTAGAGGACAATATGGCTACTTACATGGTTAACAGGCATAATGAAGCACCCCACAAAAGCTTGTGCTGTTTTATATAGAGAAGAGTTTACTGACACTCCACTATCATCACAATGGTGGCCCAAACTTCTACCCAAGTTTGTCATTCGCCCCCTTATCTACTCCATTTTCATCGCTCAGGTTGGCATTCGTTCTTTATATTTGATCTTTCTTGAAGGGGCAAAGATTTTTTTTCTTCAAGTTTCTCAGTTACCTGCATAGAGGTGCTCGTGACTGTGCTGACTGAGCACTACGACCTAAAGGTGGCATTTTATCAAAAGATGCACAAATTGTTCCCTTAAGTATCAGGACAGAACCGATCAAGTATCTACTTCCAATTATTAACACTCACCCTTATGCATTTAATTAGCTCTCCTGCATTAGCGCTTGAGTTTGACAGATTAAATGGGTCGAATTATGAGCTCTCGTTCCTCTCTGTCACACCCAAAGCCATTGTAAGGGATATTGATCAGAGAGAGAGAGAGAGAACAGGGAGTGAACAGGGAAAATAGGCTAATCTTTTAGCTAATAGAAAATGTCAAAGACTTCGATATGAAAAGGTCAGGATGTGTGAAAGTGAGGGAGTGTGATTCTCACAGAGTATTAATTGTTTAGTAGGTCATGTGATACAGATCATGAGTAAGGATACGTGTTCAGGAAAAAAAAAAGAACTGTTCCAATCTGGTTGGGTTTTCTCAAAACATGTTTAAACTCTGAACATTTTGACAGTACGGGTAAACTTTTCAATGACAAATTTTCTGTTTAACAACTAATATCTAAAATGTTATAATGAATTATTCTGTGATATTAAATAAAAGTTTGTCTTTTGTTATAAAATGTGTCTTGTGGCCGTAAACAACCAATCAGTGCTGCACATTCACTAGCAGAGGCAGGAATTTAAGGGCAAAAGTCCATGTGCCTGTTTGCTCGTTAGCTCATGTTTGGACTCAATCAACTCGATGTGTTTAGATACTTTTTGGTACAAGTTACTTCTGCTTTTGAGCAAGACTTTGCACTTATTTGTAATAATCTGGGAAAAATGACATTTGGTATGCACCAAGCTCTCCCTAGCACCATTCTTATCCTTCCATTTTTAATCTTTTCCGTTTTCCATCGCTGTGTGGCTACTCTGCTGTTCCGCCCCTGTGCACTCCTCTGTCCTCTCGCTAGCAGGTTTGGAACAATGGAACAAACCTCACCTATATCTTATCTGCGATCTCAATTTAAGGCCAGAAACACTGTGTATTTCTGTGGTTTAAGCCTGGCTTGTTGAACCTAGGTGCCTGGGTTGGTGCACACTACCTTGTGTACGTAGTTAATTCTGCTGTCGGTTTCTTTTAGCCACTGGTGGTCCCAGTCCTGCAAAGTGTTCTGTCTGGGTCCATTGCTAAGAGGGTGCCTGTCATTTCTTAGCTTACTTGCAAATGATCCTGGACACGCTGCCTTTTCTAGTTCCTGCAGACATCTGGAAACTCCTCCACCTCCTGGGCAGGTCCAGACCTGCCTGCTTGAATCTCTGCTTAGTCGCATCCACTAATCTCTTTTCCTCCATCTTTCTCCATCCCTTATTCTCACTATTCTCTATTTCCATGACTTATAAGGCATTCTAGTGCCACTGATCTGACCTCCACTGTCTATGGAGGTTCTATACCTGCGTGATTCATATACACTTTCTCACCAAAATAAGCAAACAAAAAGTTACACACCCTAATATTTGGTTGGACTGACTTGATTCACCTCAGCATAGTTCTGACAACCCTTGGCAGGGTCACACCATTTATATCCATACAGAGTTGCACTCGTTTCTGGTTTAGACCTTGTATTGATTCCAGGAGAGTCCAAGCACTCTAAAGTCTCTTCCAGCACAACCCCAAAGACTTTCAGTGGGGTTAGCTGTTAACGTTCTGTAGTGACCGTATGGAAACGATTTCTCATGCTCCCAGAACAATTTGAGCTCAATCAATCTTGTCATTGTCATCTTGGAATATCTTCAGGGGTGAAAATTCATTGCTGGTATAACCTGGCTATTCAGAGCTTTCAGCTACTCAGCTTGTTATTTCATGATCACATTATATTACGCAGACATGACCTGATCTGCCTTTTACCCTGACACATCCATCGCTCATCCAGCTGGACTCATAAGGCCACATGAACTGTTTCCCATTGGCTTGCAGGCCAGTAATTTGACCTTTTTGAAAAAAATATTATTTACATGCATGTAATAGCCTCACGATCAGAAAATCAGATTTTGAGTTTACATGCAACTGGGTAATCAGATAGGAAAGCTCCAAGTTTACATGATTCGGGGAGTGATCAGATGTCTACTTTGTAACCAGCCAATAATCTTACAGAAGGATAATGGAATAAATTACAAACTTTATTGCATTTTAGACTCCATAAAAGTGTTGGGTAGTCCTTTCTCAGATTCTGCATTTACAGTAACTCCAGGGTTGCCAGATCCTGCAAGAGTCAAAAAACTAACTTGCAGGGTCTTACAAACTGTGTGGAGAAACAGATGAACTACAATCAAGAAAAAAATTAAATTAAATTAAAAAATGTATTTATGTAGCACGTTTTACAATGGTGAATTTTCCCAAAGAAGCTTTACAATATTATATTATCTTAAAAGACCAATTCCAAACTGAGCAATCCTAGGACGACAGTGGAAAGGAAAAACTCACTGAATAAAGAAAGAAGAAACCTTGGGAGGACCAAGACTCAAAAAAGTCTGTAATTGTAGAGCTACAATTATATATGATACCTAGAAGTAATAAAATTAAGCTGTACCTAATAAAGTGATTGGAGAGTGGACATTGTCCATATACAGTACATGCTAATTAATTTGCCAAAATCTACTAGTACATCCCTAAAAAGCTGAGAAAATCAACTAAATATCAGTTGACCAAGAAGGTCCAAGAGGTGAAGTTTTGTACTTCTCTGGGAAATCCAGAGCTGATAAAATTGATGACTGAAGCTTGAAGTCGAAATGCTATGCCTTGAATAAAGTAGCTTTCAAATGCCAAGCTGAGCCGATAGCCCCTCTCTTGAGGGCAAAGTGAGCCCTCTTTTCCCCACCAAAGATGATCTTGAGTAATGCCATAGCCAAAGGCTTAAGAGTGTTTGCTCCATGAGTCTCCCGAAGGCCATCTAAAAGACAATTATTATAGAGGCTGACAAAGATAGCTCATACAGTCTGAGGCTAAGACTCTGACCACCCTAAGGTCTCTCACTGAACACACACTTCACCACATTTTTCACAGCGTCAGCTTGTTATTGTCAGCAGAATTGTGATCGTCAAGATTAGACAGCATCAGAGCATTCCGTTCCTTCCGGAGTCATCTCATTTGAATGTTTCTGGAATCAGATGGAGAGCTACTGGCAGTTTTACAGCTTATCCTTGAACAGCACTAACACACACACACGCTCATTAGGGATGCATAAAACATAGATAAAGCCCATGATTACCTGCACGTCTCCCGATTTGTCCTGCACATTCACGCATTTTCCTGACCTCACAATGCCACCTGATTTGTATGAAGGACTAATGTACTCAAAACATTGTGTGTCTGCCCGAGTCTCTCGCGGTCAGTTACATTTGTAACAGGTTGAATACAATGTACAAAAAGTTCAGAATAACTGTCCATATGGTACTGAGCAAAAGTCTAAGACCACCATTAGACTTTAAACTGTGATATAATAAGTGTATATAATTATTTATCAGCATATGTTAAGATATAAATGATTACAGTTTCAAATGATTACCCCGGCGTTCGGAGGGACGAAAAAGCGCAAAGGTGGACGTAAACCCAAGTGTTTTAATGAAAACAAGGCACTGATAACAAAAACTACAGAAAAGGATAACATAAAACACCACTGATATGCGGTTGCAACACGGGTAATGAAATAAACAAATGTTAACGCTGGAAATCGCAAGAAGGGAAAACACAGGACAACGAGGAAAGGCAAGAGCAGGAGAATGAGAGAAAAATACAAGAAAGCCGCGAAACGCTACGGGACACGTAGGAAAGGTAGCGAAACCTAATAACCGGTAAGAAAGAGAAGCCTGGCAGCGAAATAAATAGAGAAGGAAGGAGGGTGGCAGGAGTGCCACCCACAGGCTTGGAGGGAAAGCTGAAAGAGAAAAGGAGAAACATGGAGAAACAGCTAGAAGAGGAGGTACTCTGGCTGACGGCTGTCAGATGCGATTGTGGTAGCGATACAGGATGATCAAAAATACAGGATATAGTATACAAATCAAACAATGATCACAATTATCAAAAAAAGATTTCTACAGGCAAAAATCAACATTTATTCCTAAAAGAAAATGGCTTTCTGGGCTGCTACCCTTTCAAGCATCTTCAGCTTATAGAAGGGTCAGCTTGTCATCCCAATGAAGCTCCAGTATGCTGTGTAGTGGGAGACCACACTAAATACTTGCCTGTTTTCAGTATTTGTAAATACTAAATACAGATTTTCTGTATTTTTTGGTCATATCTGAATAAAGAGAAAGGATTATACAATATATGGTCATTAAACTATTGCTAAAACAAAACTCCACTGTTGGCTTAAGACATCTCCATATAACACAGACTCAGGAAAGGTAAAACCACGTCTTCATATCTAAGCTCTGATTCTTACATGATGTTCAGTACTCTCATAAATAAGCATTAACCACCTCACAGACTGACATTTAAATGCTTAAGAAGCAGCACTGATCAGACAGCACCATCACGGAGATGCAGGTTGGGTGATCACAAGGCCGACCAGCTACCACACCAATCACACCACTAAGCTCTTTTGCAATTCCAAACAAGGCCGACATGATGGACGCTGTATTTTATGCAAGACCCAGGCTGACTTTGAAGCATGTTGTCGGCCAAGCGCATCATCAAGTAAGCGACATCAAAGAAATATTTACATATAACCTCAGTTCTATAAAAACGAGATGAAGCATGTTACTGACTTTTCCTCCTGCTTTACTTGATTTATTTTTACTTGACGATGTATTACAAGTCAAAGAGCTTCTACTAGTTCTTCACCATGGATTCATCTCGGGTTACATTTATTCTTTTAGCAGAAAACCCCATCGAGAACAACTTATAGCAGATAAGATCTTTCAAAGGAACTGTGGGTTAAGAGCCTCAAGGACTCAACAGAGACAGCAGTGGGCTTTGAAGCCTGTACCTTTTGTTCAAGGTCCAGTACCTTAACCACTGCTAGTACTTCATTAAAAATATATATATATACTGTCTTCACAAAAGCCTTCGGTTTCTTCAGAGGTAGATATATACCGTCAGATATATTCCTCAGAACGTATCTGTCATCGATGTACATTCAAAGCTTATTTTAATGCCACAGATACCCATCTTTTATTTTTTCACCTAGGTACAACTTATGTTCAGGTCTACCTCCAAATTCAAAGTAATTCTCGTTAAGATTTTAAAGGAAATATATATTTTGTTTATAAAGGAATAGTGGTATGTAATGAGAGTCGTTTTTAATGTTAAATGTGTCATTTAAGAAGTATGGATCAAATTAGCGCTCTAAAAACACATTAGACAGAAAGAATCTTTTTGAGCGCAAAGACGCAGCGTACAGAAACAAAAACAGCCGTTTTATTGAAAACGGTTGGCAGAATCAATGTTGCTAGTTTAAGATCAAACACGAAAATGGCAAACAGACAGGCAGGTGTAATCCAAAGGGTGAGGAGAAATCGAAGTCGAAATACAGAAGAGACGGTAAGGCACACGGTAAACACAATGTAGAGAAGGTGCTTAGTAATGAGGAGTGAGCCACGAGAATCAGCAGAGGCTGTCCTTATGCTCGCGTTACAGAAGACTTAGCTGAGAACTGAGGTGCAGGGAGTAAATATAAAGAAACAGGTGTGTGCAATCAGAAAGAGCGTGTGATAGGCTGGGTGTGATCGCCTGAGCAGTCTGTATCTGTGACACAGCCCCAGTTCAGGCCTATTGACAGTGATATTGCTAATACCACAGCTATTACTCAATACTATGAGCATTAAGACTGCTACTTGTTTTAGTACAAACACCACTACAGATAGAGCTAATATTAAACTGCTAATACAACAACCCCTTCTAATGCTAATGCTAATACTACAGCTATTACTACTGCTTACACTAAAAATATTACTGATAATAATAATAATAATAATAATAATAATAATAATAATAATAATAATAAAAATAACAATAATACTAGTACTACAGCTATTACTGAAATTTAAATATAAATAATAGCAATTAATGAAAATAATAATAATTATAATAATACAGGTGTTACCAATAATAATAATAATAATAATAATAATACAGCTATTACTGAAAATAAATATGAATAATAGAAACTACATAATAAAAACAATAATAATCATATTAATACAGGTGTTACCAACAGTAATAATAATAATAATAATAATAATAATAATAGTTAATATACTACTACTACCACTACTACTACTACTACTACTAATAATAATAATAGTAATAATAATCTAACGATACAGTTATCACTGTTAATAATAATTCTAATAGAATTATAATATTACAGCTATTACTAATATAATAATAATAATAATAATAATAATAATAATAATAATAATAATAACAACAGTTATTTACTGATAATACAGCTATTACTGAAAATAATAATGCAAATTAAGCTATTACTGATGAAACAGTTATTACTGATAATTACACAGCTATTAATAATAATAATAATAATAATAATAATAATAATAATAATAATAATAATAATAATAATAATAATTTTGCTATTATGCAGATATGGTGAGAACATGCAAACTCCACTCTGGAAAGAAGCTACACCAGGACTTGAAGCAGTAGGGCAACAGCACTGACCCAGTAATTTAATTCCTTTTCGTAAATTAAGCCTGGCTGTGAGTGACTGGCCGTTTGATGACCCATGATGACCTTATGTTTGTGATTTAGTTTCTGTACCAACTGCGACCATGGCCAGGATAAAGCATTTTTTTTAAGATAACTCAATGCATGATGGCATTAGGGGAATGGAGGCAGACCATTTTCTGAACTTTGTGGACTGCTTATTCACTATATAGGCTGACGATGTTGTAATTAAGCTAAAACAGATTTTTATGAGTAAAAAAGAAATCAATCAATTTTCCAAATGGGCTCTTAAATTTTATAGTCTGGCTTCAATTCATTAAATATGTATCCATAATGCTTGATTCCGAAAGAGTGCTTGTGCTGCAGAAGGAACTTTCATGAAATGTCAGCTTGTAATATTTGGTCTTCCAACAGCTTTGTCACTGCACTACAACAGAGAGAGCAGAGCTGAGGCTCTGTCACTGGGTCAGGTCCTTACCAGACTTCAAAAGCTTCTGAGATGAGCTTCTTTCTCTGTTCCTTTCACCTTTTCATGAGAGGACACGGAGGACGTCATGTCCGGGGGCATCAATACTGGCTGCACAGTGAGAAACGCTGGACTGAATGAATGCTGAAGATGGAAAGTATTAATAACTATGTGAAGCTCTATATCGCATGAAAGTCGCGCTCTTTGCTTAAAGGGATTTGTATTGCACATGTAGGGCAGAGATCTAAAGGGAATTTCAATATAAATATCAACTGACAGCAAACTTCACTTAAATAGGTCTTTGAAGAATAAGAGAATGGCTTTTTATCGAGGGAAATGTTACGATAGGGTCTCCCGGAGATCTTTTCTGGTCTCGCTAAATCCCCAGGATCCCTATCGGGTTTTTAGACCGGAGCCCATAATGCAGTATCCACAGACAGACAA
>JAUZST010060434.1:0-49819 GCA_034779995.1 Parotocinclus haroldoi
CCAAGCACCAGCCTCCTTTTAAAGTGTCCAGTGGTGTCATTCTTACTTAATCATGACAGATTGATCTCCAGCCCTGTTTTCATCAACACCCACACCTGTGTTAATGGAGCAATCACTGAAACGTTGTTAGCTGGTCCTTTTAAGGCAGGACTGCAATGAATTTGAAATATGTTTTGGGGGATTAAGTTCATCTAGGCAAATACTGACTTTGCAATTAATTGCTCTTAAGCTGATCACTCTTTATAACATTCTGGAGTATATGCAATTTGCCATAATAAAAACTGAAGCAGTAGACTTTGTAAAAAATTATATTTGTATCATTCTCAAAACTTTTGGCCATGATTGTATTTGTCTATAATGAAAAACACATCACTTTCAATAACGTTAATTCACAATTCAGTTCTGCTTTAAGCACATTTACAGCTTTAAATTGTGTGTTTGGTTATTAGATAGAGGGATGCTGACACATGTTGATGAACAAAATGTGTTACGATTTCAGTGCTCAAAAGTGCGCTAAAGAACCTCTTCCTATGTAGAGCGCATTTCTAGTGAGGAAGCAGTGATATGTTGTTTTTTGGGTTCCAGCCATGTCTACAGCTTTCTAGATCTTCAAAGTAAATGTGTGCTGTCTGATGTATGCAAGTAAGCAGCAAAGGAAGAATTCTGAAAACACTCAGACATTTCCAACATCATTACCAATAGAACTAGACAAAGCTAAAGCTAACTCTGCTGAGAGTGCAGAGGCAGACACAACAAAGCAACCACTGCTATTTTCCTATTTAATATTAGTAGTTTCCATTGAAAGAGAAGTTGAACCAAAATTATCTGTATGCTGTCATTTATAATTCTCAAACAGAAAAAAAAAATTATCGTAATCAGCCAAAATGAGGAATCAGCAAGTTACATGTGTAAATGTGGTATGGTAACACACATTATTAAGTAGTCAATCAACTTTTTATTAAATAACAAAGCTTCAAAACTCTTCTAATGCCTGAGACTTCATCCCACCTTCGACTTTTGTAATATCTCCTATAGGTGTCTGATGCAGCATGTAGTGCCTCAAAGCTCCAGTGTCCCCGTTTTGCCCCCGACCTTGGACACCACCTGTGTGAAATTGCATCTCTGTGTGTCTGTGTGGGCTTATTCCAGATCCTCCGGTTTCTTCCCACCTTCCAAAGACATGCATGTTGAGCTAACTGCTGTTCTAAAGTGCCCTTAGTGTTTGAGTGTGTGATTGTCGCCCAATCAAGGGATGTTCCTGCAGTGCACATTGTGCTGCTTGCTAGGCACCGAATTTCCTGCAACCCTAACCAGGATTAAGAAGACAAGAAAATGAATTAATATCTCATATATAGAGCGTGTTACAGCACTATTTAAAGTAAACAGATTTTGGAACTGATTTATGGAAAGTATATTTGGTTCATTCCATTACCTCATCGGTTAAGACTGAATGCATATAAGTACATTGGTGCAGTAGGAGTTTTAAATTGGAATCCTGGTGAACCATTACTATAGTTTCTGTTTTTGCAGCACCTGTCACAGCAGAAGAAAGCAGTCTAATCCTACTTCACCTCATGTTTTTTCTCATGTTAAAAAGTGACAGCACCATTCTGAAACGCCTAGTTAATTCTATTTTTACACAAACGGAGCCGCCGACACCATAAACCATCTGACTGAATTTAGGGGCAAGGAAATCCACACCAAAGCCTACTTTATGCCTGCATCTAAACATGCATCTAAATACCTTAATTGGTTGCTTCTGCAGAGCAAGGAAGAGGTTGATGTGAACTAACTCGAATTTGTTTGTTAGAATGATAACGCTGCATCAGCATCAGTGGCTATTCACGACAGGAGCAGGGTTACATCAATGCTAGTCATACGCATTCACACTGGGACAGTTTAGGGCAACCAATAAACCTAACATGTCTTTGGGAGTGCGGGAGCAAAATGGAGTACCATGAGTAAACCAATGCCGAGTCCAACACTGAGATCGAACATCTGGGTCTAAGAGGCCTCCAGCTCAAAGATGCCCATTTGAGACATTTAGACAGTCACATATGCTACAATCGTAAGTGTATGCGTTATACATTTTCTTTTTCACTTTTCAACCCGTCTTTTTCAGGTCAGGGTTGCAGGAGGCGGGTGCCTGAACACAGGACGCGAGGTGCAGGTGTCAGCACAGTGGGCTAATGTATTAGACCACACAATGGCATGTTTTGTTTATTAGCAAAATGAAATGGAAAATATTAAATCAATCCCTTCAAACAAACATGCAAATAACAAGCTAACATCATCAATAGTTGGTTTTTTAATATGTGGTTCTCATAAACCAGCCCTGACTGCATTTAGTATGAGCTGGTGAGTAATTTGGCTATTTTACATACAGGTGCCCACTGTTTAGCATCCGGTCAAACATCCATTCAAATTTAATGCCCACAATATAAAGAATTCTAATAAAACTGTCTTATATCCATTCATCCACATCCATATAAACTAATTCAGGTCTGAATGACAGAAAACCAGCATGAGTTTGAACTCTTGCATTTCTCAACATTCACTTTACTTTTTTAAAATACACAAAGATATCAATTCATGGATTGTACAGTATAATATTTTACTATTTTTATATGGTTTTGATTAATATTATTGCTTAAAATAATAGTTTAGACACTTCGTACATAGTGACTACAGCAATGTCTGGTCAAATTCCTGTTTCACACAACGTAACGCAGAAAGTGAATGGTATTTGCTTAATAAAAAATATAACTGTGCATCTTACTCTCTCAGTACATTATAGGGATGTATCAAACATTACTATTCGTATATTTTACAACCTTCTTATTTATGTACAGCTAAAACACCATGCTAACGGTGACATAAAGACTTGATCATTCCACTAAGGATGTATAAACAAAAAATAACATCCAAGCAATCCACACAGTTTAGAAGGTTCATGTCGTGAGGCCTGGTTTGTTTCCTTGGCACAATGAGTCATTGCAGACGTCTCTGGAAACAAAGGCAAATCATGCAGACATGTTGCTGATGATCTGTTCAGCACACAGCAAGCTCTGAACTTCTGGAGAAGTCTTTCAGAATCAGAAGTTCAAAGGAATTTAAAAAAAGGCTCTGGAACTCATTATATTAAGCACCCCCGCCACCCGAAAAGAAAACCTACTATGTGATCAGTCTCAGTTCCGTGTGATTTTAATGGGAAGAGCTGACAACAAACTAAGACAGACAGCCCAGCATTCTCTAACCCTAGACACAGATACCAAATGTTCACTAACATTTCACTACATGTTGTATATGTTTACCGGTTTATATGACAAATAAACTTCTAAAATCTAAAGTCCCAAGTCAACTGTGAGACATAACGTCTCAAGTAGGTCGTAAGTGTGCCAGGTCTAGAGACAACTTGTGGGCTCACCACCTGCAAGGTAAAAGATGCAGGTCAGGTGCAACGTCATATGGTCTCACACTTGATGCAGAGCAGTCTTAAATCTACTTGCCTAAAAATCTGGTTAAATCTGGTCCAGCCAGCCATTTTGAAAGCTGCCATACTGTATCATGGGCAAGTTTTTTTTTCCAATAGGAAGGTGGTCATGTAGATATCAAAAGTTATCAACACAGAAATGTCCACAATTTTGTTGTTCTTCACATGTAACTGAGGATGGAATTGGCGATTCTGATATGTGAGGGACAGCTTCCGTATCAGAGTCGAAGACCATCACTTTCACACAGCACTGTTGCATCCCTCATAGCCAAATTCCGAGAAACCGGTACTATGGACAACAAGGCACGTAGTGATCGTCTAAAGACCAGTACCGACAAAGTAAACTCAAGAATGTTTTTGGCAGCCTATATAGAAATTCCACAACGCAACATGTCCTGTGACTTTTGACTAACCCTGTATTATTCCTTTATTATTATTAGTATTTATTACGTTAGACCTGCATAAAAATCCAAAGTGCTGCACATAACCAAATATAATTCCAGATTTTGCTGACATGGTACAGGGAGCAGGCGAAGAAGATTGTAATCTTCTCGTCAGACTTTTCCAAGTAAAATGGGTTCATGAATTGGATACTGAACTAGAAGAACGGTAAATTAGTTTTTACCTGCTAGCCAATCTGGCTGCAGATTTTATTTATGCGTGTAGAGAAGGGACTGCTTTATTCTGTTTGAATGGATTGCTGCTATTCAGTAACGTTAGGAAAAGTTACATTTATAATTATCGTTGGCTCAGACAGACACACTGATAATGACTGATATAGACTGACTGAACAGAATAGTATAGTAGAGACATAGCGGGAGCTTATCGGCCTGACACAGACACACAAAAAAATAAAATAACAGGTATATTTTAATAAAATATAAAGTGTCTCGCTTACAGTAAAAGCAAGCAAGGAGGAATGTCCCTCTGTGTGACAGTTGGGAAAGGAAGAGCAGGTCCACACACAGTATAGTTAGTCTTCCTGATATGGATTGGGGCATATGCCAAGCCACCATGTGTGTGTCCATGTGTGTTTGTGTTTAAAAGGTAGATAGCACTCTAGATCTAAATAACTACTACTTAAACATTATTCAAAGATTAGTATGTGGGTTTGCAATGAATAAGTACAAGTGGATAAGGTAATAAATAAGAGTGTGATTTGTTAGAAATAAATATAAGTGATGCATTAGAACATGTTAAGCCTAACTAAGTTATAACTGACTTATTTTTTTTAAATATTTTGTAAGCATGCTCAAAGCATCCAGCTATGTATGTATGTGTGTGTGTGTGTGTGTGTGTGTGTGTGTGTGTCTACCAATCCCTTATGATAAAATCCCTTATGAGAGACATATATTAAGAATGCCATGCTGTAGAATTTCGGGAATGTATTGTATTGAAATGTAATGCTTTAGAAAGTTTGCCTTACTAGCAAGTGGCAAATAAGTAAAGTGTTTTGTATTTTAGGGTTCTGGTACCATGTTGCTACAGCTTATCAGTGGCAAGCAGCAGGAAATACAGTAGGTTACATAACACTGGCCATTTTCCGGACATCTCAGACTTGCGCACGCTGTTACAAATTGCAAAGCTGTCCCCAAATATTAAAACTTTCTAGATGAACCCCAGTCAAATATAATTAAAACTGAGCAATCCAATTCAACTGGATATAATTAGATTACCCCAGACAAGAGGGACAAGCTGACCACCAAGATGACACAACCGGCCAAACAACTGCTATGTCAGCCTGATCATTGAACTCAGCTGCTTTTAAGACACCACTGTCTCTGAAGTGTAGTTGAACTAAACTATCTACGAGTTAAACTAAACTAACTACTAAACTACTGTTAAACTGTCATTTTACAGTCTGTGAAACAAAACACTGACCAGACATTACCATGGTTAAAAAGGCTGTTAAAGCTACTATAGTGTAAATATAAAGTATTTTCAAAAGAAAACTGTGTGCAAACAACATGTAAATGTGTCAGAACTACCACTGAAAACACAACTGTTATACACATGCTAAACATTTTATTTTATTTTTTTTTAACAATATATGCCCCTGTCCCTGTCTAGGGGACAGCTGTGCCACTTAAGAGGTTTACATGTTGGATCTACTAATTTAATTAGACAGGTGCCAAAAATGCATTGATAGACAGTATTACGATCAACAGTGAAGATTAGTCAGATGAAACATAGACAACTAGTGAATGTGAAGCAGTTTTTTGTGAGCGGTATGGTTATAGGTTAGAGTGAATATAAAGGTATATAAAGGAGTACTCGTAGGGCGGACAGACACTTTACTTTACACATGCAAACAACTTGTACAAACAAAGACTTTAAAGACATCAGCCGAGTTAGAAGAGTCTCTAGTACAAACATAGGTTAACGAGGAAGCAAGCACATGACCGGTAAGGAGGTTACGGACAGACAGAAAGACAGACAGACAGACGGACAGACAGACGGACAGACGTGCAAATGCTGGATTCCACTATTAAGCTCCAACTTCCGGATTTGCGAATAAAATAGTGCATCTTCTTTGTATATGTGTCTTACGGTTCTCGCTACATGCTGTTATATTAAAATAAAGAAGTGCAGCTTCTGCCTGTGAATCAGCAGCGTTGACTGACTGCTGAGGTGACCAGCTGTCCCGACTGCCCTGCTCAGGGTTAGAAGACAGATTTTTATTTCTTGTAATAATTTATTATAATTGTTAAGACCTTGGTTCGCAAAGTGACCAAGCATTTATCGGATGTCCCTTAAACTGTTCTTACTTATAGAAGTTGTTGTTTGTAAGGAAACACATTAGTTTTGCAGCAGAGGGAAGAATGTTCCAGAAAATGATTGAGGGTACAACTAAGACTTGACATAACAGTTCATTACTGTATCTTAGTTGGCGAGGGATGAGTGCCAATGACCCAAACTGTAGGCAGAATAAAAGAGCAGGTGCTACTCTAGTAATAATGAAGACAACAATTAGGATGCCAGACATCATCCTGATGCATAATCAAAGTGCCTACTAATTGTCTACTAATACACTCATGCGTACTGTAATCAGCCCACGCTCACCTTTAAGATCACCTTAAAGCCCATTACTAAGATTTTAAATGTTAAGTCTGCTAGGAACATCACAGCTACACACTGAAAGCTTTCTTTAAATACATCATGATTCATGATGGAGCAGACCCGTGCATTTTTCATCTGCAATGCAATACCAAAGTCAAAGTTCTGCATACTGAATAAATATGAAAAGTCAGAAATCACTGGGAAAATACTCGGGTCTCACCAGGGATTCACCAGCATGGTTTATTTTAAGATGAATTCCTATTAGACTTAATGGTTAATTTGGGCTCCAGAATTTGACACAGTATCCACTATAGATGTATATAAATAAAAATTACAATTTGAATTAAGAAAGAAAGTTGATGTTAATATCTAAGATCATCAGCACCTTGCTAAAAGATTCTTACATTACCCGTAACTATGAAACAGGGGTCCAGATTATAAACTCTTTTAAGTGTTTTAAAATACATATATTTAATATAATTGTAGGTAAATACTTATTTAATATTTAGTGATCAAATGTCATTCATGAAGATCCCAAAGAAATATTTATGTCAGTTCTAAATTATATACAAAAATTAAGCAACAATGAATTAACCCAACAGATAAAAACTGTTTTATGTTTTTCGCCTAATTTTCTAGTAAGAACCAATAAAGTGATTGTAAAATTTACACAAACGCTTAAACAATCTTAGACTGTCGCATATTATAGTTTCAATAGGAATTACTTCTGACAGCAATAAAGTTACCAAAAACTTACCAAATTAACCTGATTAAACCTTATTAAATATGACAATCACTTCTCACATCTTGAGTGACATTGGGTTTGTAAAATGAAATTAGTTTGGTCAAGTCCTGCTTTCAATAATCGTTAAACATGGTAGAATATGTACAGGTAAGCATCCGATCAATGTCTGTTTGTTTTAGCTATCGAGGTCTTAACAATTATAACAAATTATAATATGAAATACAAATCCAGCTGTTCAGCTATCTAGGTGTTGCGGCCAGTCAAACTGAATTAAACAAAGGGGGTTTTATATGTGTATTTACATGTGTAACTTCCATAAATCTTTATAAAAATACTTTTGATGTTTTGTTTTGTTTTTTATTGTATTTATTTTCTCGAATATTAATTTACTTTACATTAATTACTTGCAAAAATAGGAACTACATTATGGTCTGCATGAACATGTTTAGGTGTTTCCTCAAGTGAACTCATTCCTTCTTTGATTGTTTCCAGCCAGCCAAGTATGTTTATTCATGCTTATATTCCATTGTGCATGTTTACATTTTGGCGCTTCAGTGTGTGTTCATTAATGTGTGCTGTGTTCTGTTTAATGTCATGTATTGGAATGGCTGGGTTGTGGATTTCATGACTGTGAAGGGCAATTCGTGCAAAAGAAGAATCAATACATCAGGAACTGAAGAACTATGATTTTGTGTATTTCCTGGAGGGAGTGATATGTATAACAGTTGAGACTTCGGATGCCGTGTAGATGGTAAAATTCAATTTGTATTTTTAATGTGTTTGTATAATCTCTGAGGCATTTATGTTTCGTTTACACACAGTGACAATACATTTTACATTTACATTACAGCAGCATAAAACGACTATGTTACTGAGGTAATGTCTAGTCAATGACCAATTTGGTCAACGACCTGTTTCACAGTACATAATGCAGTCATTAACCAACACACTCTGTACTTAAAAAATGCAGTTTTAAGTTAATCTGATTCGCTCATTTATTCATCTGGTTTAGTGTCATAGCAGGTCTGGATCTCTGGAACATTGGGTACTATGTGAAAATATACCCCGGATCATTCCACTGCAGAGCTGAATCGTTTAAAATCTCCTAAATCTGACACTCGACCTACACCAAGCTATATTTTCCTGTTGTATAAATAACCATTGCCAAAATATGTGGGCAAGATGCCCAGATTAATTATTATGCCAGGCAAAAGGTCTGATTGAATACCAGACTGAAAGATCTGCCTTAATTCGGTCTCACATAGCGACAACAGCAAAACACCAACATTTCACTAATACTGCTGTTTCAAGGATAGTGCAAAGTCAAATGTATTTGATCAAATCTGAGACACACGAAACAAAACATGCTATTTGGTGATGTTGACCTAAAAATGGAACTTGTGGCCTCCAAATGTTTACATCAGAAAAACCAATACGGCCGAGCAAAACTTTGAATTTGTTGTTGATACAGAGAGATGCGATTGTTTACAGACATTTCACAAGAGGTCCTTCTAGTCCCTGTGTGTCATATTAAATATACTCCTTTGGACAAAAAATCTATTCAGGTGTTTGAACTGTCTTCAACCTTCAGACCTTCCGACAGTCATCAATATTAACTCATCAGTTAAAGGTTGACCTTCTGAAATGCCAGAGACTATTTGGCTGGGAAACAATACACTTGGACAAACATGTTACTGTTGAATTTTTAGTGAAACGGTCAGTAGGAAAGAAAAATGGTTGACCCAGGGTTAAGGTGAATGTGGCACAGTTTTGCTAAAATGGCACAAACTGCACATGAGTGTCCTCAAACCAGGATCTAATCACTAATTAATTCATTTATTTATTTTCTCATCAGTCAGGGTGGCAGGAAAACCGTGCCTAGCCAGCAGCACAGGGTGCAAGGCAAACTTTATCAGTGATGACCAGTTAAGGAAAGTTGATGAGCTACTTTAGGCAAAAGTCAACACCTCCATAAAGTTTTGCTGGAATTATCAGTCCTCAGAAATCCCAAGCGACATCTAGGTTCTTCCATTATTAACTGATGGACCCAAGTTGTGACTTTTGCAGTACCATTTACCATAAATGCAAATAAAAATCACTTTACTGTGGTGTGCTGCTGTGCCCTACTAACATTACACACAACTCCTCTAAAACAACTACATTTTCCATACTGCTCCAGCATATTTAAAAAAAAAAGCTTGAGTGGCTAACACTTTCAGTGAGTTTCTTTTAGCTTTTTGCAAGAAATAATGGGCATCTATCAATTTAATTCAACCAAAAATAATGGCAAGGTAGACAAAGCAATGCCGGATCCTAGCTGAATGCTTAGTTATCGCAATTATAAAAAGTAGTGATCCTTTGTTGTTCATTTCTCACACATGGAAGAGTAAAACCCGATTTATTGTTACAACACTACTACTACTTCTACTTAGTGTTTAACAGGCTCATTTTATATACACATATGTGCCCCTGTGACTGTTTGACAAACAGGGTTACAGCTCTGCCCCTTTAAATTCTTTGTGCCCCCCAATATACCACATAGTATATCGGTTAACTAACTGGTTCACTTGGGTGCTAACACTAATCACAGTAGAAAGACTGTAAAATTGACTGTGGTTCTAATCATGATTCCTCTCTCAGCACAAGTCAAAAAGTCCACATTAAAAGTATCTAGAGTCATTTTACAGAAACCTCAACTACATTTGCAAATAATTTCTGTTCTACTTGATGAAAATTACAATTGATTAGTTTCCTTCTTAGTACAAAATCTATACTACTACTCTAAATAGGATTACATATGTCCTTGCCAATGGAGTAAGAACAGGAATCTCCAAGGGCTCTAATTTAAGGATATTCCCAATGATATCTTGACTTGCAACAAAGTAGCAAGTGGCAAGTGAAACTGAATGTTTTTATATGCATTTAACAATCCAATAATGACTTCTGCAGTTATCTGATTATTCAAGTGATCATGTAAACAGCACGAGTTCCAAATTCGGATTAAGGTCTTAAATGCAGCTTTTCACTACCGAACACGTTTGAGGAGCCTGAAATGCAAAATTCAATTATTGAATTAACAGTTGTAACAGTTGTTTAAAGTTGTGCATGGTGTTGGCTGCTGTAAAACACAGTGCCAAATTTCCACTGACCTTACCCTGAGTAGTCTAAGATCTTCTAACCTGAGATAAGAACTCATCAGTCAAAACATCTTATAATAGATATAAGACGGAAAGTTTCCAGTACTGAGGATTTACTGGGTCACGGTGCTCACCTTTCAGCCTTTTTCATTTTTAATCAAAAGAATGAATCTGCAATGGGTGCCTCTAGGCTGAAGAGAAGCCTGAACACTTTCAATTAGCCATATGAACTCAATGCACCAGTTTTATGGTTTATTAAATGCAGATAAAACCTCTTAAATTAGGATCTAGACCATGGTTTGTGCAGCTGTCTGCCCTGCAGGAAGTTTTAAAAGTAAATTAATAAAGCAGGCACCAGACAAGATTTCCTTACTGTAGACATTTGCCTGGTAGATAAAATGAGCTCTCTGATTTGTGAAGGTGGATACAAAGATTAGATTTCACACTGCGTCCAGCCCATACATTTGAAGTATCGTGCATGGGAGGGAGGGAGGGTTTCTTTCTGCCTTTGCACACCAAAATGATCTACCCATCATTCTGTGGTGCTTGGCAACTTCCCATCTGACAGGATGCCGATTGCAGCAGAAGGCGCTTGACTAACAGTTGTGTGTGTCTGCTAATGGTCTGACCCTGTAGAAATGGTGAATATTTGCCCAACAGGAGCTATGAGGGCAAAAGCCACATTGCATGGTCTTGGTTATTAGAAGGGTTATTGGCTGTGTCCCTGGCAGTGATGGTGCGTTTGACAGTGTGACTGATTAAGTAGTTGACAGCAGAGCTGCTCTCAGACATAGCCCTGCCACATCACTTATCATTAACTGTGACTGAGATGCGAAGGCAATCCTGCCTGTCATCCCAGGCTTCCCAGTCTCTCGGCCAGCATGGCCAGACAAATGCCTGCGGCATTTCTGCCCCAGAACTGCACCATCGTATAAACACTGAGCCGTGCGCTATGAGCTAATGTGCAGACCGAGATGAGGCATGACTCACCTCCTGTCTGAGCAGGAGAGAAGCCTGGCTGTGGGAAATGCACTACTAAATACATGAGTGACATGTCTGAGATTTGCTAGCTCCCCTGACTCGCATGACTGCTTTCATACTAGGCTCTCCGAGGTCCATCTGAAGTCTGTAGGGAAATATCACCTAGTAGCCTAACAAGTGATTCCCATAGCTCAGGAAGCAGTAATCAACAGGGTGAGGAGGACTTAGAGAGAGGATTTAGCTGCTGAACGCTAGCTTTAGAGGTACAGGACAGTGTAATTACAGTCGCAGGCCACCTTTAGATTAGATAATACAGGAAATGTAAATAGAAAAAAAAGAAGACATTTCAGCCAGTTACAAAGTTATAGAAACAAGGCCTTTATGCTCAATATCACCAAGTTCTATGGAGTATGGTAAGTTTGTCAATTCTACCTTGGAGTATGTTGCATTAGTTTTACAAATAAAGTCTAGCAAGGTCACATACGCAAACAAAGTTTTTTGTGCCATATGTACTGAGTTTTTTGTGCCATATGTACTGATCTCAAGACAAATGATGGTTAGACAAAGTCCAGCATTCGAAAGGCACAATTGGATGTGGACTGAATGTCTGTGGATAAACACCATGTTTCTATGAAACTGCCCAAAAATGGTGCCGTAAATTAATTCTAATGATACATTAACTACACGTTCCGGTGTAATTAAAAGTATTTTCACACTCACATCAGAGCACATTTCTGGGTGATGTTGGTGATTAGCTTTATACACACTTCCAACCTACTAACAACTAACCTATAAAGCTAATAAATACAGCTACTAAAAAGTTGATACAAAATCCATGGCTTTCTCAGCATGAGCAGATCTGAAGATCACGCTTACTAATTAAATTCACAAACACGAGCAGTGTTAGCTCTATGACTGATACACAATTGTGTAAATGAGTGGTACCTGGTCACAGTGCGTCTATTCTCAGTCTCTCAGATGTCTGAGTCATAAATGGCCTCCTCAGGACTAAAAGAAAGTCTAACTAAATCCAGTCCATCAGAAGAAGAGAGAATGTTTGTAATCCCATAGCCTGTGAAAAATGTTTGGCTAAAAGTCAAACAAATTAATTTTAAATATACAACAAACCGAGCAGGACTGATATGAGATCCCACACTTGGTTCATTATTTACATTTGGCTAAATGGCCCATACCATAAATAAACAACACATTTGTCTTGTTGGGAAACTGGACAGGGACATATGGGTAAAAACAGTGCAAGAACTTTTGAACAACCTGACGAATGAGCTTTCTGATTTAGCACTACAGGCTGAACTAGGTGCTGGCAAAGATGGCTTACGGATGCAGCAAGCTTAGTTTGTTCCAGATTTCTGCTGTGAGTTGTACAGAGGCTCTTGTGGGTATACATCCCTCTTTCGTTGACAGAGGCTAGTGAGGGTTGGAGTAAAAAATAGGGAGAATCTGACAGCTACCTGCTTTACTTATATTCAACACTGAAGAGCCAATGGTGATGCCTAGGCTTCAAAGATTTGAAGCCTCTGCTCGCAAGGAAAACCATGGTAAAACAATTTAAAAACCAAACTAACAGGAGTGGCAAGACAATAATTTGGGGTCTGTCTGAAGAAGTTTTCTCTTCTGAGGAAGATCGATAAGACAGTAAGGTCAAATCAGCTACCTATTCATTATCAATCAATCAAATTTTATTTATACAGCGCTTTTTACAATGTAGCATTGTCTCATTATACACTTTTACTGCAAAACAGCTTCTGTCATTTCTCCCTACATAGTGCACTACTTTTCCAGTAGTACACCGAGCATTCAGCAGTCATCCTGTCACCTTTGCATGCAGAAAATCAAAGAAAAAGTTTCATCTCCCATGATTCACGGAGATGTACTCATCCTTCTTCTTTCTCCAAACATTCATGTGACCACGTGACCTTCTCCCATGCCTCTTCTGGATCATCCAGATGGTCATTGGCGAACTTCAAACAGGCCTGGACATTTGCTGGCATGAGCAGGGGGACCCTTGCGTGCCCTGCAGGATTTTAATCCATGGCGGCGTAGTGTGTTACCAACGGTCATCTTTGAGAATGTAGTCCCGGCTCCATTCAGGTCACTGACCAGGTCCTAACTGTGTAGTTCTGGACTGATTCCTAACCTTTTCCAGAATGATCCTTACCCCACGAGGTGAGCTCTTGCATCTTGTGTTTCTTCTATTTTTACTAATTGCACCAACAGTTGTTGCCTTCTCATCAAATTGTTTGCCTTTTGTGCTGTAACCCATCCCAGCCTTGCGCAGGCCCTTAATTCTGTCCCTGGTGTCCTTAGACAGCTCTTTGGTCTTGGACAGTGTGTGGACAGATGTCTTTTATACAGATAATTAGTGCAGAAAAAGAGGGCATCTTAAGAAAAAAAAACTAACAGGTCTGTAAGAGCCAGAATTCTTGCTGGTTGGTAATGCAATACAACGCAAATTTTTATTTAAAAATCACGCAATGTTATTTTCTGAAATTTTATTTTAGATTTTGTTTCTCACAGTTGAAGTGTACAAATTACAGATCTCTCCATTCTTTGTAGGTAGGAAAACCTACAAAACCAGTAGTGTATCAAGTACTTATTTTTCCCACTGTATATGGTAAGTGAAACCAGTAAAATGGACAATGTGTGCAGAAAGAAGAAGGTGTACCTAATAAAGTGACTGGTAAGCGTATAGTTTTAAATGTTTACTTTATATTCAAACAGGATGTGTCAATGCCAGTAGTCAGTATGTAGAAACCCCAACCAAAAACCAGTAACAGAACAAAAATAATTTCAGGAGTGGTGCCAAATTCCCAAAACTCTGTATTTACAAGGTAACAGATTGTCCTGAATTAAAAATTGAAACCTTCTGTGCTTCGCTACACTATTGAGTGTTGAAAGGATTTATAAAAGTAGAACCCCCAAAACAGCCTGTATACATGATCAGTTTTGTATCTTTACCTGTATATGTGTAAACAGTTTCACAGAAGGCGGGACTGCCACTCAGTGTGAATTGTTTGATGGCGTAAACGTGGAACAGCAATTACGCAGCTCATCTGCCTGAATGACAGAGAATTGGAAATGCAATAATGTCTAGGAAATGAATACGGGGCATGTAGCAAAGCTACAACATTAATCGAAACGCTGCACCATCACCACCTTTATGAGAATTTATGTCAAGGCCCCACTTATACTAGACATACTGCGCTGAATAGTAAATAGGTGCAGTGGCTCTTGTGAAATATGAAAAGCTGTCATCCTGCAATCTTGTTGCCCACATAGAAAGAATGATATACTCAATAGGTGTGGATGTGCAATGCGCCAAATAAAGGCCAGCATAAATCACTACTCAGCGGCAGATTTGTGGGCAAATGCTCAAAATTTTACAGTTCAGGTAAAGTCGATGAGAAAGCCACTCACTGCTCATCATAGAAGGCTTTAAACCTGTAATTCTCAGCTGGGCACCATGTGATATGGATTGTGAGAATGATATGGGCTGGTGGATAACTGTTTATAGCCTATGTAGTTGTAAATGATGCTCATTTCAATACAGCAGTAGGGAGAGCTGGTAAGAAAGAGAGTTACCATGTGACTGTTTTAATTAATGTTTAGGTATCTGTATAGTTTCAAAATATATCTTGGCTGTGGATTTTGAAACATTTCACAAGCAGACGATGATATTTATTACAGGGAAAAACTTTAAAAAAAACATTGTTTTCAAAGATTTTTTTTAACATATGCCAGCGTTAATTCTTTTTTAGCTGAAAGTTTGGTTGAGAGTTTCAAAGAAGAACTGCCCCTAAATGGTTAAGCTACAGTTTCGTTTCCTAAAATGCAGTGACCGTGTTTCAAGTGTACTGCATTAGCAGCATTTATTGAAAGAGCCAAAGTATTTTGTATATTTTAGTTAATCATGTCTTACAATATTTTCAATTTGTTTTTAATCTGGCTAACTAAAGAAGTTTTTTTGCAGATGATTCATGAAGTTGCACTATAAACTATTATGTACCCTCAGTGTCATGAACGTTTACCTCACCCTCAACAAAACTTTTAAACTATGACCAAAATACAACATACATATGCCACATTTCACTTTTACTTGAGTACATTTTCTCTTTTTATCAGATCTGTAGCAACTTCTACTTAAACAAAGTACTTGTGGACTTGTCATCTGTGGCAGCAGGTAACATGAACAAACCAACATTGACTTCTGTTTACACTCAGAATACCGTTCAGCCTGTTTACACAGAATAGAAAAAAGCATAAAACATATGACGTAATATTTAACCCTAAACCAGATGAGGGTTGCAATTATCCTAGTAGTCTGTGATTTAGTTCAAAATACGAGCTCTGATCAAACACTATCTCCATGATGAGTTTATCGTATCTCCCGGTTTAACAAGGTACAGGCAGAGAAGACGGCACAAACTCTTGGTACAAAAGAGAACAAAATCAGCTTGGTTGCTTCAGCAGAGAGAAACAGAAGAGTGGATGGTGTGTAACCAGCATGCCAGACCAAACCTAAGGATGATGAAGAATTCTAGCTAATACATCATAGGCACAACAAGAAACACATATCTGGGAAAAGATGGCTACATATCCTCCGTGCACACAAATATTCTCCACCGATATCCATCTCCAGTGACATGAATCATTAAACAGAGGAACTAGAAATAGCCCTGGAGTGTGAGGAAGGTCAGAAAGGGTGCATGCCTATGCCCATACACAAACAGTCTGCAGCGGGCATTGGAACAGATAGCCAAACACGTCCTCTACACGTGTCTGAAGGTGAACAGAGGTACAACTGCCAATTATGTGTAATGAGCGCTGCTGCGAGTCCCTTGTTTGTCACGACCAGGAGGAAAGGTGATCAGCAGCCTGGAACCTCCGCATCTCTAGGCAAAGTCCTGCCTCCATCATTAAAGTGTTTTATGACCAGGTAACCAACTGGTGTGGAAATGGACACGCTTGTTACTTTGCTGGCAGATCCCAGCATGCTGTCCAGAATCTGTATGCCTGTGATGCCACCAGCTAGCCCCGAAGTTTGTGCAGTGGGTCCCCAGAGCTGTAGTCCAGTGTTACTGCTGGACTGAAAATAGCCTATCAACTAAAAATGTCCAGCCAGCAGCGTCCTGTGAGCACTAATCAAGGATTAGAGGATGACTCAGGAATGACTGTGCAACAACAAATGAGCCGCTCTCTGACTTTACATCTACAATGTGAAGCTATAAGGTAGAATGTTAACTCTTGCAGCACTGCTCCATTCTTACCACCACAACGCTCACTAACACACCGCTACGACAAATACAACCTGAGCTGTGGGGTTCCTGACGATTAGAGAACAGAGTAAATGGGACTAACAAAGTATGGTATAGGTCTTTGTACAAAGACTAAAAAGGGCATCAGCATGGTAAGTGGAACTGATAAAATGGACAATCGATGTAGCAACACGGAAGTGTACTTAATAAAGTGACCAGAGAGTATACATTGCTCAACTTTAGCAGGGACTGCAGAAATGGACAGCATCCTGAATGACTTCCTCAACTCTAAATAGCCGAAGGCATGCATCACACCTAATAGTGATGCAATAATCGTCATATATTTCCTCCTTGTTATTGCAATAATATTCACTATAAAACAATAAAAAAAAAAAAAAACAAACAAATTAAAAGGAGTGACATGATAGTAATTTAAGGTTGTGCCTGGAATTACCCTCTCTACCGAGAATCAATAAGATTTTTTACTGCTTTTAATTAAAACACCATGTGCCTCAGGTGGATAAGCAACTGCATCATCCACTCAGCACACACTATCAATAGCTGGGAAGAAATTGCATCTATTTTGGATGTAACCTACAGCCAGAATGATGCACCATCCTTCCACCATGCACAATTCAACAGGCGGAATGCAGTTTTATATGATGCTAAAAAAAGATGAGCATCAAGATAAAAGCAGAATAATCCAATCACCACTAAATATATAGCTATACAATTCGGAGTGGTATACAACTGATAGAATTTTACAATTCAAGCAGTTGTGAGCTAAGTTAAGTGAGTTAAGTTGTATACCGTAGTCGTATACCACTGAGCAAGCTGCCACTGATGGGATCTGAAACCTGGACCTACTGCTCAGTGGAATACTACTGTAACTGCTGTACCACCACAGGTCTTACCAAATTGTAGGCTGCAAGGACTTTAAGTGTACCTACCCATAAAAGGCTTGCACCCCTCCACACTAATGGTGGAATTACAAGTGTGAGCTGCAGGAGAAAGGCTACGTGTTTGGCAGATCAAAGATCTGGGCATGTAACGAGGACCACACTATCGCTAGTGCACGTGTGTGGCTGTGCACGATGAGCATGAGCGCTGGTCTTTTTTTGTGCAAATGAAGGAATAGGAAATGGCATTGCTGTCTCTGCGACGATGATGCCGGAGGAAGAGGGGATGCAAGGGAGAGAAGGAGATGCCAGGATAAGGATTCATAGTACTCATTAGAATGCCAAGCAGGACGTAAGCAGAGGCGTCTGTCTAGCGGGTGTGGTGAGAGAGAAAGAGAGAGACAGAGAGACAGAGTGAGAAAGAAATTCCCTCTGGATTCCCTCAGGTTTACAGGTTACAGTACTGTGCAAAAGGCTTAGGCCACCATTAGATAATGTATACAATCGTCTTAGTAATGATATGCTGAACAAATATAACTAGTTCTCAATCTTTTTACTAAAATAGAACCAATGACACCAGGCAATACATACATTTGTTTGCAGTATTAAAAACTGCTATTAAAAAAAACAGCTTATATAGGTTACAGTAGTAAGTATATAGTGTGACCTCCCCTTATACTTGAGTAACACAGCAGCATCTGGCAGCTTCATTGGGATGCCAAGTTGGTCCTTCTACAGTCCGAAAAAGTTGATCACGAATGTGCCTTGTGGAAGTGTAGCAGTAAACAAACCACTTCTTAGGAAGAAAAGGCAAACTGCTAAATCTCACTGAGATTGGAATGAAGATTGTGTGTATTTAGAGTGACAAATGAAAGTTTGGATTTTTTGGGTTCGGTCATCAAAAATGCATTATATATGGACATTGGTAAAACAATTAAAAAAATCTAAGTGGCCTAGGACTTTTGTACTGTAAGACGTTCATGAAGCTGCTCTGGTGCTAATCACCTCTCTCCAACTGAAGTTCCTTTCAACACTAATCCACATATCTATCAGAGACAGTGCTAATCTGGAGGCACGTTACATCATTCCTGTGCATAAGTCAAATCCACATGCACAAAACCATAACTTCATCTTTTGTCTTTTAGGTAAGTAGTGCTTTAGCATGCACCCTCATGCTGCGACCCAGCTCTGCAGTGAGGAGAAGATGACTCAAGTCCCAGTGTGTAATGATGACTGATGCTAATATAACAATGCCTTGCTTTGCAGGAAAGGAGGTGCCCGTAGCGCCAATGTTGATAAATGGCATTTACTAGTCACTCAGCAACGTAATTTCTGTAGCGGTGTTAGGGAAAAGACAAAAAAAATATATTTTTTTAAAGAGTCACCTTCTCCTCCTACATCACAGAATGAAGCTCTGACACTGAATGACATGTTTTTCACTAGTGAGCGTGGGAGGGTTGCTTTTAAACCAGGCTAGACTTCAACAAGCTGGGTCTCGCTGCTCATACTCTTCTATTTCTAATAAATGGCAAAGCAGGCTCTATTCCCCAGTGAGGGGGCTCTGTAAGCTCAACTTTTAAAGAGAGCAAACTGCAAAGTTAATCATTTAATCATCCAGAAGACGACAACGCTGTTTTTGGCTCAATGCACTGTTAGCTTCCAAAACAAGTGAAACAGGAGCATGCAGAACTGAAGTATGGGACAAAGGGAAAACAGACAGCCTGATTCAAAATCAGCCTGATTCAAAAGTGCATTTATTGAATGCTAGAAAGGTGATGAAGATGTTGCTAACTTATAGAATATTAGATACATGTTAAACATAATAAAGACCAAACACCAGATCAAGTGTCGCACATAGAATTTCCCGAGGGCCTGTGTTGCAAATGTTGAAACCTGACGGTCAAGTGGTGCATTTATGTTACCCTGAGACGGGCTGGTGCCCTATCTGGGGTGCATCTCCAACTGCACCTAGTGAATTCTGGATGATTGAAGTTTCATTCCAAAGTTGTAGCTCACATGACTACATTTAATCAAGCTTATTCAAATAAACGGTGACATCCCATCACACTCACTATTATCCTGAAAAATAAACCGTTAATGAATAAATAAAACCTGCAGCCTAACCCTAACCTATGTGCATTAAATATACATTTAGTAGGATATTGTTCTGCCATCTCAATTTGACCAAATATGACCACTGTGACTCCAATAATACCGTATATGATCACACAATGACCTTAATTAGTCCAATATGAGCAAATATGACCAAACATGACCCCACTATGATTCGAATATGACCACAGTGTGAACATATTGACTCCAATATGGCCAACTATAACCAAACCTGGCTTCTATATCATTACAATACACTTCCAACCATGTAGAAAATCATCATCCAAAGATGATCCAATAAGATGACCTAAAAAAAAAATCACTAGAAATGCTGAAACCATATGACTATGTACAGGAAAAATTATCCATACCTGTGTCTCATATTACATAATTTAACCTAAGTCATAGGCGACCATTAGATTTATTGTTTTAGCAGTGGTATAATCACGACACATTACATATTGTCGGCAATTGGAACCAAACTCGAATTTCTCAGTCCATTATACCCTTTTTCACTGATCATCATGCTAGTCTTTATGAGCTTTAGCACATCTTTTTTGTCTGCTCCCTTCTGACAAAGTGGTTTATTGGCTGTTACCATTCAAAAAGACCATTCGTAATCAAGGACTGTAAAAGGGTCAACTTGCCATATTGATGAAGCTGCCAGTTGTTGCTATTGCTCTAGTCTAAGGGGAAATCATACACAATTCTTGCCACTGTAACCTATGGAAGCTGTTTTTTCTGATTTTATCCATTTTTCTTTAACGTTGCATACATACTTCCTGTAATTTCTGAGTGTGTTTTAAAAATAAAGACTGAAAAATCTAGTCATTATATCATTGCTAAAACAATGTTATATCTAATATACGAGGCCTAAGACACATTAGGTCTTCACTGTAGGTCTTCACATTTTATTCTATTAAACTTTAATAAAGTTATTTTAAAGTCTCTGCAACATAAATATTTTATTAATACAATGGTTCTCCTGGCCCAGAAATGCTGGCAACCCTAAACAGTACTTTAAAATATTAAAAGATAATAAACCAATAAACTATCCACTATTGGCCAGTAAAGTAAAGTATTGTTCCCGAGATATAAGACGTAGAATCCATGTTTGTACAATTTTGTACCTCCCAGCTTCTGTTTGGCCACTGAAGACAGCTTGCTTTTGTAAATGTCATTTCCTATTGGAAGTATTTCATGCTCTTGACACAAGAATCAGCATCTGCAAACTAAGATAAATGAAGGCATTTTCCATTTTCTGTAGAACAGTCATTGTGTGATATTCCTGCCACTGCAAGTGATAAAAAAGGACAAATGACGTGTGCTCACGTCTACTTAACAATAAACAGATTAATTTCTTTATTAATAAAGATAGTTCACAGTGTGTTCTTGATTTTTTTTCTTTACGCATGTCAGCTAGGTTCACAAAGTTACAGCCCACTGATGGACTTTCTGCCCTACCGTTTTCTGTTTGACAGTTAGTTTGATAGGTTTTTTTTTCCATTTTAGCCCACTTTATTTCAGTGGCGAGGGAAACAATCTGGGCATTTATTTATAAATCAATGACCAGAAAGGGGTCAATTTGCATTCCAGCATCCCCTCCCTAATTCATGACCAATTAAGTTTCTATCTGATGCCTGACCTAGTCAGAACTACCTGAAATTGTGCATTTTGCACTGTCAGCTACAACGCTGTCATTAAAATAATAAAGGAAAAAAAAGTAAACAACACTAATTATTATTATTATTATTATTATTATTATTATTATACACAAAAGCTTGAACTCTAGTCAAATGATGTAACAAACAAACAAACAAATAAAACTGCAGATTTTAATGCAAGTCACTTAGGTTCAAATAAAAAGTGTATCTTCTGAAAAAGTACCAAAAACTTTGAACCATTTAGAAGATATGAACTGATTCAAATGCTTAATCTTGTCTTGTTTTAAATATGCATACAGTTTTAACTTTGGCAGAAATGTGTCATATTTAAAATTGTCGCCTGCTGTTTCTTGAGCAGTCTATGTCTGTATGACTAGGAAGAAACAGGTACACAATTTAAGGTTTCTCGTCTGCATAACACATGTTGACTCAAATCAGCATTCTTGTCATTGCCTGACCCAGTCCATGTACAAATGGCCCGAATCAGCGATTAACTTAATGAAAAAATGAAAACGAACGAGTTCTATTCATTTTGTCACAATGCTCACACATGGTTGCTCCTGTGAAACAAAGTCCCTGCAGTTGCCTCCACTTGATACATTGTGAGATGCATTATTCAGCACCAGGAGCACTGTTTTGCTCGGGTGCTTGTACATTATCACAAAGAACAGGGTGAAAAATCTTATTAACCACAGCAGCAGAACAGTAACTTAAACATAGAAACAGAATGAGTAGAAATGGCACTCCTTTGCTCACGATTGCACAGAAAAGGTTATGTTCCTAACAGCAAAAGAGTGGACCTCAACATAATGCAAACACGATGACGTTTACACCGCCATTTGTGAGGTGGTAACTAAACAGGGGAGCCTTACACAAACAGGTTTTTACAAGGGAAACACTGTGCTTATGTTAGTACACAAGTAAACGTTGGCACTGGCACATTTAAAGCATCCCAGCAGCTAGCCCTTTAACGATCTAAGGTATCTGTATTTGTGATGTCTCACAAAGAGCCACGCTACATCAAATTTTGATCTGATGTGAAGATTAGTTGTACATACACAACTGTCTACATAAGTGCGGGAATCTCTTTTCAAAAGGGGTGATGGTTGTTTTTGTTAACTTTTTATCATCATAGTCGGTAGAGGTACCACTGGGACATTGAAAATACAAACCAGAAAGTAAAGTCCAAGTTCCAGTACAGCCAAAGTGTTACTACTGGGCTGCTGGGCATAACCCTTATGTCTGGGATTGTACCATGTGCATCTGTCTCAGATTTAAGACACCCTGGATGGGGATGTCTGTTAATACAGTAAATGTAAAACTGAAATGCCCAATGTTTTAGATAAGAATGTAGGCATTAGTGTTGTCTTATCAATTATTTGACAGTGACACCTTATTTTAAGGGAACCTTTAAGGGAAACGGTGCTTTTATAACACATTCATGAGCAATACTTAAAGCACATACAAAGAAAAGCATATTTACGAACATAACAGTGGACTATTGCTGTAGAAAATGTCTTGGTTCTAATAATATTCAGATAATGTCTAGATTGAAAGGTTGGAAAGCATACAAGCTTTCAATGATATAATCTGTTATCAAAGCAATTCTATTTACAGCGTCTACAATCATAAAAACTTCATTTAGCAGCTGCATGAATTATTTTGATGTTCTCTTACTAAAATAGTACTCAAATTTCCACTCATTAAAATGTCATTAAGCACTATTTGTATGTAATGTCAGTTGAATGAAGACTCAAACTAAAGTTATAGTTTATTTATCAAGTTTATCTGTAACTTAATCTTGTGATTTATCACTTAAGTCTCTATTGAAGCTAATATTTAATTTTATATTAATATTTAAATAATATCTAATATTTAATTCAATTACCTGATTTAAAAGGAATATATGAGATGTATTGTTTATAGGCAATTTGTTAAAATGTATGCGTTTCCACGGATGAAAGCTAAAATACAAGGTACATGAGTACTAAAAAATGGTGGGGAATAGCCGCAGATTGTATTGTCTCAGCACTACTGAGTACTGAAAGGTCGAAAAATGTGGTGCTCATTCTTAAGACTCGAACAATTCCGTTAAAACATTTAAGATACGAAAACAAGAAATAACACCATATCATACCACCTCCTACTGTTCGGAGAGAGCGCAAACCTACAGTCTAAAGTATGACTTCGCTTCTCTAATGTAATCAAGAACAGTTTCTGGTTGTCAAGATGCCAAAGGCAGATAACATGTTCAATATGATGAGACCAGGAATCATTCTCTATCCAGAAAGCTGCAGCGTTTCCAACTGCTTGCAGAACTGCACGACACAGTCATTTCTGCTGGAGACTAAACCCAAGTAGAAGCAGGTAGATTACCAGTTTATCAGCCCTACCTTTTAAAAGGTATCTTCTACATTTATAAATGTGGTGAAAACATTTGTATTTAGCTAGCATTAAAACGAATGGTTAGCAAGCTGGCTATCATTCACCACATCAAACCATACTAATTTACTCAGAATATGGTGAATATGGCTCATATTTCTTAAGAATGACTTAAAAACTAAACTGAAAAAGGAAACACGTTACCTTATAGACACACAATTCTTACATGCTTTTGATTCTTGGTGAAACCCATTGATTAACTGTTGCAGTAAAATCTAATGATAGCAGCAATATGAACTGTTAGGGGCTAGTGGATTGCAAATACTTCTGTTGTTCAATAAGACTTGTTCATTAATATATTCACCGATTACATAATGTATTGTTTTAATAAGAAATAACAACCTGTTTTTTGGTATTGGTACCTAATTCAATGTATCAGATCGGTGCAAACTGTTACTTCATCAATCAAACTTTTTTTTTGAATCCCCGGTGCACAATTGCTTACAGCTGTACTGTAAGAAGCAATAAAAGTGTTTTTACTGTGTACATGTTTAAACGAGCAATGTGCAAATTAGAGTGGGAATTTAAAAAATGGTAATATTGTGAAAACAATTAATAGAATGACAATAAAATACACATTCTTGCTTTTATTTTGCTCTCAAACTGTTACTTTTTAATGTTATTACTAGCTTCCTTTGAGGGTTGGTACAAGGTGTGTGTGCACTGGATTGTGTAATCGTATAATGTGTTTTAATAGGCCTTGTGGCGTGGGATATAAAAATCAGTCCCGTGCAATCCTGTGTTGTACACATCTTAATCCCTTCTCAAGCAATCCGTTATTAAGGCAGTGAACAAAAAAAAAAAATGAAATTTGCATAAAGTGGTGGATGGAAAACTGCATAAATGGCTTCACTTGAAACTTTGAAAAGGCTGTTTTTAATGAACCAGTCAACGTAACGAATTAATGCAATGTTTATCTTCTTAAACATATTAATAGTACGCATTAATTATTCCAAAAGTATGATGTTGCAATTGAAAGAAACACGGAATTCTCAACTACTGTCTGTAAAATCACACTTTCTTGTGTTTGTACCTTGGGAATGTGGATCCTCATGGTTAGCCAGAGTGTTTAAGGATGATTCTGACTGTAAGTGAGCTAACATCAAGATCAGCTACTAATTCACAATGCAAACCAGTGACAAAAAAACAGATGCATCAAACATGCTGCATTTGTTCCTCTTATGTGAGAGGTGTGTTTCTTTCGGGACACTCAGCTCACAACTGAAGCCTTGTTGGACATTGCAGATCTCATCTATATAGGGTTGCCTCGCACATGAAAAAATTATGGATGGCTATGATGGAAAACTCACAATCAAACAAACTAAATACTTTGTGATTCCATTTAGCAGGCAGTGACCTCTTCCATCTGCCACTCTTTACAAGTCAACCTTTACTTGACTCAGTTTTTAGCATTATGGGTTTCTCAAAACTTGAAAAAAGCATTTGCCTTTAACAGTCTGTAAAACTACATCCACATCACATCCATACAGTTCGCTCCTTGGAAGCCGCTACCATGACTCCACAGAAAGCTTGCACTACTTTTTGTTTGTTCACTTCTTAGGGGGCCTTGATATTTTTGAACCAAAAACGGTTCAGTTCAAGAACATAGCCTGTTCAAATAAATGTTGCCTGTTCAAGCCATGTTAAAAACTGGATTCGACCAGTAAACCAATCGTATTTTTGCAGCATCTACCTGCAGTAAATTGTTAGGTTTGTGGACATAATTGATTGAATAAAGTTCATGCTGTGTTCAGCTCAAAGAACTACAACCCCAAGTAGAGAAAGTTAGGACAGTGTGGAAAATGCAAATTACAATCTCCACAAAAAATAGGGGATATTTCATTATGAGATATTTCATTTGGATGTAACACCTAATTTTCAATAACTGTATAGTTAACTTAATTTCATTTGATAATTCCTATCCATTCCTGCAGGTTAGTCCTGACACACATTTAAAAACAGCTTGGATGCTAAAATATTTATCACTTTATGTTGCTCCCATTCCTTCTAACAATGCCTAAAAGTTATTTTAGTACCAGGGATACCAGGAGATGAAATGTTTCAGGTATTACTTTGTCCCATTCTTCCTGCAAACACATCTTAAGGTATGCAACAGTATGGGTTGTTGCATTTTTTCATTTCAAAATTATCCGCACACTTTCTATTGGGGACAGGAATCATAACTATAGGCAGGCCAGAATAGTATCCTGTTTTTCCGATGTAATGTGTGCACATGTGCTTCAGCATTGCCTTGCTGACAAATTATAAACACCACACCATGACAGACCATGGCTTTTGGACTTGTTGCTAATGGGCAGTGTGTGATGGTCCATATCAAATGCCTCTTAAACCAGAGATGTCAACGCCACTTCTGGGTATGGTTAATAAGGCTATTTAATGTATTTTTAACACAGTATAGTTTTAAGTGCCATTTGTGAATCAGCTATTGATGAATGGCGGTTCTGACGGATCAGAGATCACGGGTGTTCAGCTTAGACCTTTATGCACTGAAACCCCTGTGATCTGTTAATGATATTATGTAATGCAGAGGGAGAAATCCCTTCCGATCTTTCTTTGAAGAAAAATGTTTAAAACCAATTTGGAAATGTGCATAGTCAAACAGAAATAAATATATAACAAAGCTTGTACTACACTGCTCACAAAAATTAGGGGATATTTCAAAATATACACGATGAGGACCCCAAAAGAACTGCTTTACAATCTGATCCTGTCCATGCCCCATCACTGTCAGTGTGATTTGGCATTCTTGGGTGACCATACTCTCGTTCTGTTTACCCCCATGAATGTCACTTGCTACTCAATCCCGATAACTGAGTTTGCATCTCATTTGCGTAATTGAACAACTTCCTTTGCCTTTACATTTGCTTTTCTGATGATCTTGTTTAAAGAAATAAAAGCAATTTCATCTTTTTAATTGCTTCATATTCATTTTGAAATCTCTCCTATTTTCGCGAGCAGTGTATTATCTTACGTGTAATTGTGTTTACTTTGAGTAACTGAACCATGTTTATTAAATTGTGCTTAAGTGCAATATTGTAGTTCCAAAATAAATCCCAAAAAACATGTTGCTTGTTCGACTCAAGCATACAGTTAGAAAGAGATACAAAGGGTGAAACTTTCTATCACTAGACGTGTAATATGTGAACATGACAGGTTTTTTATATTTTAGAACACAATATTATACAGTTGTGACATTTCCAATTATGACTAAGATGTCCCAAAGGCTTATTTAGCTCTGTTTCGTAAAGCATTGAAAAAACCAGAACGGTAACTATTTTCACAACCGTATCCTTCTGCATACACTTCGTAAGAATCAGATCATAACAAACAAGTTTTATAAAGTTTATTGGGCCTGTAAGATTATCTCAGCACTAAGACATGTTCAGGGTTCCTGGCCCAGATCTAACAAAAGTTTACTATTTAGCTTCATGCAGCACATAAACGCTAGAGAATGCGGTATAATACCCACTGCAGATATCTAAATATTCAACAAACTACATTGATGAAAATAATTCTAAACTGCATACATCCTGAGAGATGATTCATTCAGGACATCTCCGTCTTCTGCAGATTGTGTGCAGCTGTATTTTTCATCCACCCTACTACATGATGTATTGATAGAGTGCAAGTGGACAAGTATAGACTAAATTACATCCATCCATCCATTATCTTCCATTTATTCCGTACGGGGTCGCAGGCCAGCCGGTGCCCACCCGGCAATTCTGGGCGCAAGTTCAGGATCCACCCTAGACAGGGTGCTAATCCATCGTAGGACACACACACTCACACACACACACTAAGGGCCATTTTTTAGAAACACCAAATAACCCAACACTTAGTTTGAAAGGCTTTTGCTCACCCCCATGAATTTGTCACTTGTTACTGAATAATGATAATTGAGCTTGCATCTCAATTTCCTAATCAAAACTTTTTTTGACTTTTAATTTGCTTTTCTGATGATATTATTTAATGAAACAAAGCCAAAGGCTTCTTTTTAAATCACTTCATATGCATTTTGAAATATCCCCATCATGTATATAGCATAGCATTAAAACATGGCATATGAGATGCTAAGAGCAATGAGAAAGGAGCAATTAACTTTCTAACTTCTTGAAATAATCTGCATCTAATCTAACATAGGTCTAGCTAATTTGCATGAAACAGTGAACTGTGCAGCCTATTGACATCCAAAAATCGACTTCACTGCATTCACAGATATTGTATGTGTGTATTCCTAATGTCCTACAACTAATCATATCAGGGAAACAAACTAGAAGAAAGAGGAACCTATAAGAACAACAAAGTTTCATAACATTTGTTCAGGACTGATAAGACCCAATGGACCAAGAGACAGATAAGTTAAGGGGGCCAGAAAGAGAAAATGAGGGAAGAAAATAAAACGAGAAAAGTGTGCAGCCAGTTCAGCCTGTTTATCTGGTAAGCAAGAAACACAATATTAGCAAAATGCAATATGATCACAATCTGTTTAAAAATAACTGTGATGCAATACTTTATGTATATCAGATCCAATATTACAACTCTGTATGAACTATTTGAAGTATGTGAACCTTTACAGTACGTGAGATTAGGATGACAATATGACACGGATGGCTGAATGGTAGCGGAAGTGTATCATGACAGCGAGTTATTGATGCTCATCAGGAAGGAAATAGTTGCAAAATGAGCTCTACCAATTCCACCAATCCACAGGCAGACTCATTTTAGGTCACAAAGGAACCTTCTAAGCAATTATACTAATATCTGATGTTACCTAATGTCCAAAAAACAGGAGAACACTAAATAACAATGGTGTGCAGGGATGTAAAGAGAAATTCACTGCTCTAAAAAAAAAAAAAGCACTAACGCCCAGCATAAGAACCGTATACCATCTGGTGATAATAGATCCCTGTTTTGTGCCTGTTTTTCGATATCTGGTCCACGACAGATTGCCATAATTGAACAATGAGTTCTAAATTATACCCGCAATTGGACAATGTTAGGACATCTGTCTGTGAAGTGAATCCCATGAGAATGTGGTTCTTGTAGCAAGACAACAAAAGAAGTGAAAATGAAATGAAGATAGACAGACGAGACAGAATTCAAAGTAGATTTCAACTAGCTGCTAGTTTGTGCTAAACATGGCATGAACCATGCATAGGGGCACAGCAGCAGGCAATACGATTTCAATATAACTGGAAAATTCACTCTATGTAATGAACCATTGCTGATCTTTTGCACGTTCATTTATTCACTCTTTATTTGTATGGAGATCAATATCCCTATAAACTCCAAATTAGCCTCTAAACAGCATTATTACATTATCTTTTGTCTGGCTTAGCATTTTGGAGCGTGAGTTTGTACACATGCTTTTCAGTGTGTGTATATAACTAAGAACATTACTATCATTACATCAGTTTTATGTTCAAGAAATCCTGATTTTAAGTCATTTTTAAAGCAGGAGCATAGCCATCAAATTATGATTGTATATACAGCACTGTGCAGTCTTAGACAAAGTACATTTTCTCTTTATATTCTGATTATTATTTAAGTCTCTGCACTTTGCAGTTCTACAATTACAGACTGCAGTTCATCTGCATGGTGAGTCAAAAGACAGAGGACATGTCACATGCTGCATGGTGGACTTTTTGCCAAAACCATTGTTGAGATTTCTTTGTCGGTAGCGGTCTTTGGACGATCACTACGTGGCTTGTCAGCTATGAGGGATGCCACAGTCCTGCGTGAAACTGGTGGTCTTTCTTGAAGTCTGTGGCTATGAGATGGCAGCTGTGTTCCCAGGACATCAGAACCATCAATTTCATCTTCAGTTATGTGTGACGAACAACAAAAGCTTTGAACTTTCTGCATTAATAACTTTTGAACCACAAGAGATATTGCAAACCTAACAATTTTTTTTTTTTGCCTTTTTTGATATGCTACATGATCACCTTCCCATTGAGGAAAATCTTAATCCTTAACCTTAATCCAGTTTGGCAGCTTTCAAGATGGCAGCCCTGTTCTGTACTTCTCTACATATTTTGTTTGATAATGGTCATAATCCATACAGGACTACCCCCATATATAATTTTGGTCCTATTCGCGTGGTGGATCATTTTCAACACTGCACCAACACCGATGTGATGGTGGTGGTGTGTTAGTGTGTGTTAAGCTTGTGTAAGATTGGATTAGACAACAGTGCTGCTGGAATTTTAAAGCACTGTTCCATTCACTCTCCACTTTATCAGAGACATTCATTTATTGCGCTGCCTCACAGATGGAAAGTCAGAAGCAGCAGCTAATCTGCTGTTGGACAGTTTGTGTTATTCATCCTCTAATCCTTTATCAGTGCTCACAGGACGCTGCCTACAAGATGCTGGTGGGTGAACATTTTTGGCTGATGAACACTTTTCATCCAGCAGTGACTCTGAGTTGAACAAACACACAACACACAAAACGAACACACACTAACACTTATGTGTCACTGCAGTGATGATCTACCACCCGAATATGTATATGATCAGTAATGGTGACCTCTGAGGGGGTCCTGACCATTAGACCCCAGTGACCCCTAAAACATGAAAAAAGTACAAGCAATTTACAACTATATAGAATAATTAATTAACCCTCTGTTTAAGGACAACTGCAATCTAAGCAAACTCAGCACAATCTAACCATAAACTACTGACAGTGTTATTATATAGCGTGTTCTCCGGATTGTGCTGGAGTGGAAAGCAGCATTTAACACAGCATTCAATGGCGGACAGAGGCCAAGTCTCACCTCCGGCACAGTGCTCTTATCTCTGCTCCATCAAAAGCTGAAGTGTGGAGAAAGACACGCACAGACTGCAGAGATAAATCTGAGAGCTAAGAGAAAGGTGAGAGGCAGATATCGGTAAAAAAAAACACAATTCTGGCAGCTTGCATTTCCCAGGCAGGATTCTATCTTTCTTCAGTAACACAAATAAAACAAAAAGTCTGGTCATATTTACTGAAGCCAAATGTAACAGCGAAGAAGAATGCTGAATTTGTTCAACAAAGCCCAAGATAAAATCTGCTGATTCATATCTTGATTTTACATTTTTAAAGCAGAAGGCTACAATCTGCAAATATTGGCTATAACACAAACTCACACTAGGGAAAAAATGTAATTACAAGAGAGGTGACAAACCCATTTCTCCTGTGAAGGCTGCATAGCTAAATGTGCAGTTTTCTGGGGCCAAGGCGTCAAACAATAGCTAAATAATACACTCACTTTCTTTTTTAATAATACTTGAATGTGTCTACGCATTTTAACTTGCTAATATAATGGTATTACAATAGAGGCCTATGTGATATTAGCTGCAACTGTTTCATTTAAGAAGGGACAGCAATCAATTAAATAGGCCATCGTGCATAAAAAACAGCTTCACCATTTACACGTAGTGACCACAATATTAGAGACGCATGCCTTCCCATAATGGAAATTAGACACATGACTCCACGCAAAAGGGATTTTAAATGATTCATTGTCACCAGTGCTAGGTTGGCCAGGGCCGGTATTTCAAAAACTGCCAACCTTGTGGGGATTTCTCATGCAACATATACTGAGAATGGTGTGACTGAGGAAAAACATCCATCAAAAGGGGATCCCCTGTGGATGTAAACAACTCATTGATGAAAGGTGTCAGAGCAGGATATCAAGAATCGTTCTGAACTGCCGGTGCACAGTCGAGCAAACTGCAGCCGAATTTAATAATGCTGCTCCAGTTAATATGTCCGAATTGCCCAACTCGTCATTCCTTAGCACAGATGGGCTATAAAAGCAGATGACCAGTTCAATTGACATCGCTGTCTGTAGAAAGCTGAAAAGCTGGACTAAAGTGAGCAAAGCAGCAAAAATGGATCACTGAGCAATGAATAAACATGATTTTGACACATGAATCCAGATATCTGTTGCTCCATGCTGATAGGAGGGTCAGAATTTAGACTAAGTAGCAGAAATCAATGAACCCTTGATGTCCGGTGTCAACATTCCTGCTGTTGGTGGTGGAGTAATGGTGTGGGGAATGTTTCCTTGGAACATCCTGGGTGCTCTAATACCTGTCGATGGATGGATGGACAGTAGGGCTTAATTAAGCCTTGTGACCGATCAAGTTCATCCCCTCATGGCAGCTGTTTAATCTATGGCAGATGGAAGCACTTTGATCAGGATGGTACATCATTCCATAAGGGTCATATAAGTAATAATTGATTCCAGGAATATGGCAGGCATTCCAGGTGTCCAGACTTTAATAACATAAATTTGGGATGAAGCAGAAAACGCTTTTTAATGCACATCATTATCTTCATTAAATTTGTGGCACATGTGGGAAGCGATCCTGTCCACATGGAATCTAAACCATGGTGAATTGCTTCGTTTCTGAAGATCTAGGGAGGTCTAACACTCTACTAGAAAGGTGTCTCTAATGAGGCAGTAAATTTGGAACTGTTGTGTAAGAGCCCTAACATATAGAATATCTGACATTGTTAGTCACCCACAATCTCTAACTTTTGTTGAATTGAATTAGATTTGCTACATGATGCCATATGAGAATACGGGTAATCACTGAAACACAGAAACAGTTTTGAACCAATATTCCATGTAATTGACGTGTTACCACTTTGCTAAAGAAACTGGCTCAGATCTTGAGTACCACTTTCTGCTGCGTCGTACCACAGTTTGAGGAACACTGTGCTAGGTGACTGTCTGCATAACTATGTATGGAGATATGCATTAAATTACCCCCAAGTCAGCTCATCAACTTCCCTGCTATCCTAAAATAAAGTCCATAGTGAAAAGAACTGTCAGCTTCTAAACAAAGCAGGTAGATCCTTGACCAGAGATCCATTAACACATTTTGGATACACTGGAACGTCAACAGTGAGCCCGTCAAACATCATGTTCCAATATCAAATGGAGAGAGAATTGAAAGCTGATGTAGAACCAAATGAAGACAAACTCCAAGGCTTTTTTCCAGATGCAATTATATAGAGAGTACTGTGCAACGGTCTTGGCCACCATTATATTAGCAATACCATAAATGTATTAATGGTATAATAACAATACATAGTTATTTCTCAGCATATTTATTAGAATTCAACCAGGACTGCATTTTCTGTCTATCTTACTGATAAGACATTAGATAAATAATTGATACACGTTCCCTGTACCATATCTAAGGCAACAAATCTAATGGCGGCCTCAGACTTTTGCACAGTACTCAAGTGCACCTTAGGAAAAGTACCCAAGAAGTACACGGTGGATTCCTTTTAACATACAGCCTTTCAGCACAAGCACGGCCACGGCCTGACATAAAAGAGAACAGCAAACAAGCTAAGTAACTGCTAAAGTGTGGACGGACTGTTAGGAGACAAAGCTAAGAGAGTAAGAGGCGAAGAACAGCACTGATTGACTGAACGCAGCTGTCTCTGGTTGGAATCTGTGTAAACATTTGGGCTGCATCTCAGCAATCAGCTTGTGTCAGTCCTCATCTAAGATGTCACAAGGTCTTAGCGCTGGTGATGCCACAATGCAGAATGACACATTCCTACTTGCAGCAATGTGCTCACAGTTGGCAGCATGCAGGAAGGGTGGAATAGCACTCTGAAGTGTGGCCATATATCTCTCTTTATTTAGTCAAAGCCCTGGCATGGTGTTTATTAAAATAGCTATGCTGACGCTAATGGGCTAACAGAACGGGTAAAGTGCGGAGATGCACGTGGCTGCTGGGGTCACCTAGACGCTCGGTTAGCACACTGGCCATACACTAATTACCTTATTATATCAAATTATGCGAGTGATCACATAAACAAGTGACGCTGTACGAGGCAGCTATCCGATTTCAAGAAATCAAAACCACCTGGATTTTATGCCGAATAATTGGGTTAGTCTGTGCATGCATCCTGCTAATTGGATCATACTGTTCTATATCTGTAGCTGTACATTCTTCTCTTTGGATGAAAATAGACAGAGCTAGATGAAAGACAGCCTTATGTACAAGCATGAAAACACAGTGTGCTCCGTGAATCGACTCAAGAGCAGACTCATTAGCAGCCAGGAACCTTATGCCAGCAGTTCAGCCAAATAAATCAACAGGAAATCCACATCATGAAAGTGTATAGGCTACACACACTAATATAAAAAAGTTACAGTATTTATATCCTGTATTTACCATGCAAGTAGATATTCCAGAAGTAAGCAGGGAACTAAAGAGCGAGTAGAAATTGTAATAAACAAGTGCAATTAACCGCAAAGGGGCTAAAGGTGTTCAAGTGTTCAAATTCTACACTGTTACATCTTATATTTACAGCATTTAGCCGACTCCCTTATTCAAAGCGACTTAGGTGACCGTCAGGTTCAGAGTCCAGTACCTTAACCGCAGTCCGCTGTTCAACAGAAGAGACAGCTAAAGGCAGAAGGTGTCCTATTTTAAATGCATGCGCAAATCAATTGCTTCCAAAATCTGATTACTTGCAATTATGTAAACATTATAATGGAGCAGCACCCGTCAGCTCGTCTGCTTTCACCTTATTTGGAATGAGCAATAGAAAGAAAGACTAGGAACTGTTCCTTCAGATTGAACGGAGCCAGTTGAGGTGGTTTACACATCTCACCAGGATGCCTATTTGTCAGTTTCCACAAGAGCAGTTCCAGGCACAGCCCTCTCGATAATCACACCGGAGGTATTATATTTCACACTTGGGAATGTCTGGGGATCCTCCAGGAGGAGGTGGAATCTCTGGCAGAGGATAGAGAAATCTGCCCCGACCTTCTCATGACTGTTGTGACCTCAGTTCTCACCAGGAGAAACAGGTGGAAACTGACACTAGATAGTTCTATGGACAAACATATTAGTAAATTTGTGAGGAAGATTCGATATTTTTAATGAAAATTAAATTAATGAATGTAATTTATGTTTGGTAGTTTCTTTACCAACAATTTAAATATTCGATAAGAAAAACAATCAAAATTGCAAGGCATTTTATGTGACGGCGCAAATTAATTCCTGTTGTAATTACGATCAGAGCAGACCGGTCAAAACAGTGCAGGGGACTGAAAACAACGTAGAAACTTGAGAGTCTTTGAAAATTGACTTCCCATGAGTTAATCTGAGGAGGGTGTTATGGGATATAGTTGGGAAATATAGTTCTTGCCCCAAACTGTGCCTGCTTTCTACCACAAACAGAAACTAATTCTTAAATAGAAACCACCCCTTAGCTTTACCATGCGGTACATGGTTCTCACCCTAAAGATCCAGCATGCATAATTCACCTGAGTGGTTGGACCTTCTGAACGTTCAAATACTTATAAACAAAAACTGAGTGCTAGCCTAATATTGTTCAGAATTTACTCAGGAATTACTCAGGTTGAACAGATAATATGAGACTGAGCTAGTTAAACATTTTTGGCTGAAAATTAAGTCAATTTCACTTCCAAAACTCAAACACAATTTTGTGTTTGTGAAAGGTACTTTATTCAAGTAGTGGTACAAGAAAAGGTCAGTAGCATTCAATAAGGCCATGATCTTTATAGAAGACGAGCATCACAAGCATTCATGCACCTCACTACTTGGCTAGCTTGGAAAACTTAAAAGTTGACTTAATAATGACCTACTCCCTCTCCTCATCTGCCCGAAATCCTATTGTGAACTTGTGGGCTTCTTTGCAAATGTGAGATTTACAACATGGGAAGACAATACACCTCATTAAACAGCATTTGGGAAGTCTTCGGCAAAGTAGTTCCTGGTTCAGCCAAAAAAGTGTGTGTGTGTGTGTTGGGGGGGTCTGTATTAGTCAGTACATTTTTGAAGCACAAAAAAAAAGTTACTTGTCATGTTGTGTTTCCTATTTGTTAAGCTTTACACTGAAAATTGAAAATACATTATGGAAAAAAGTATAAAATAAATTCTGCACAGTGTCACACTCACTGACCACTTTATTAGGTAACACCTCTGTTTCCATATTCATCATCCATTCTATCAGTTGAATTTACCATACATAAGCATCTGCTTCTCTACATACTTTGTTAATCTTCTTTACCATATTCTCTAAGGGTCATGACCCCCAGGAAAGACCGTGGACTGTTTAGCTAGTGTACCATTTTTATTCCAACATTTAAACTTAGGTGTTCTAAAACTCTGATCAAATCATTCTAGCAAAACACACACTAACACGCCTCCACCAAATCAGTGTCACTGCAGTGCTGAAAATGATGCCCCACCCAAACAGTATCTGCGGTGGTCCTGACCATTACAGAACAGTAAAATGGACTAACAATGCATGTGGAGACACATATGGACTAAAGTCTGTGATTGTAGAACTACAAAGTGCATATTTACGGTAAGTGAAACTGATAAAATGGGCAATGACTTTAGTAATGTAGTGGTGTACCTAAAAAAGATCAGCGAGTGCTAGATTAAGATTACTATAATATCCCATTATACAGGTTTGAGGTTCAACAATACTTTTGATTCTATTTGCTAGACAACAAAACCTATCCTGCCGAATACAATTTGCCTACTAACTGTGCACAAACAAAGAACACCAGATCAAGCATAAACAAATGCTAAGATGAAAAAACAGCCGTACATGATGCACCTTCATCTAACCTGATCATGAAACACAGCCATGCAGGCAAATGCAGGAAGTATGATGGCCCCAAGATCCTCCCACGTTCTCCACTTGTACAGTTCAGCTCTGCTTTTCTTTCATCTCAGTTCCATGCGAGCAAAAGCAGCTCAGTTTCTCTGAGCTCATGCTTTGTCAGAACTGATCAATGGCTCCCTTCTGTATCTGCAACATCCTTGATTTTACTTAGCAAAGGTTTACACACACCTCAAAGCAACAGCACTTTCCCACTCAGATTCTGACGTCTAACCATCACCTTCCAGAAACACGATCTAACACCTGAATCATTTTTCCGCTGACGTGGTCCGCAGCTAGAATGGAGAATCGGGACCCGATAATGCACAGCTTGGCAACCGTGAGATCTTCTCAGCTCTTTAATGGAATTATGACATCTGTCCTGCTAAATGGTTAGTGAAATCTGGCAGTCGTGATTCATCGCGGCTAGAATATGGAGCTGGGAGGTTGATGATCAGGCATGCTCATGTGCAAATGATACAAATTATGCAACATTATGCACATATTTGCTTGAGAGGGACTGCTAAGCAACAAGGCAGCACAGTGCTCTCTAATCAAACCATTTGAGTGCTAAGACAATCAAACAATTGTTCAAGCAGAGCTCAGAATGCATAGGAAGCCTGCAGTCAGGAGTGTGTTAATGAAACCAGATCCAGAATCATATAAGACCATAAAGACACAATTAATTGAACATACTTTTGTAGAGCTGTATGTGGGAGTACAGCATAAATCTGGGTTATGCTATGTCCAGAGTGTTCACTATTTACCAGAACAGTAAGCCTATTGTATCAGTCTATCTACCAAAAGTATGTTAGGCAAGCAGGAAGGAGAAAGGATGAAAGCTTTAGTTTTGTTGATCCTTCAAAAAATGTTTATGATCGCTTTATGAAAAGCCAGGAGATTAAAATATACATATTTTAATTCAAACATGTACACTACTATGTAAAAAAATAAGTGCCTTTACAATTGGTCATTTAGCATAAATCTTATCTAGGGCAACTTACAAGGCATGAAGACCTACAACCCAAGCAACTGTGGATTAAGGGCCCTGCTTAAAATCTCAACAATGGCAGATTTGCGTCCTGGACCATCAGGTCCACTGTACAGCACTTTCACCATTTTGTCAGCACAGTCTCACAAAATCAATAACTTTACATTGTTGCATTTAGTCATTTAGCGGACACCTTTATCTAATATGACTTACAACAAACACAGTTGTAGCTTAAGGGCCCTGCTAAAGAACCCAATGGTGGCAGTTTGGCAGACATGAAGTGAAATGAAATCCATTCGAGATACCTTATAGCCAAACGTGACAGCATTACAGAGGTTTTGGTTACTAGTCCAGTGCCTGATGCACTGTCCCTCAGCTATGGACAATGCAAGTTTCAACAGCTCGATATCTTGATTGTGCAATCATATCATAGTGACTTCTCGGTCGGAGGGCTGCTGAGGCACAATATCAATGGCTATACATGTCAGGAACAAGGCTACATTCACGTTCACAATGAGCCTATTATAAACAATCAATTAACCAACATGTCTTTGAAACATGGGAGTAAACTCACAAATGGGGAAGACATGCAGATTACCCATAGCTGAAACCTGATGTTAGAGCTGAACTGTGAAACACTATCACTATCAGAAAGATAATTTAATAGTACGGATGCTCTGATCATGTTTTAAGCTTCCAATTCCAATTATCCAGGAGCTCTGATCGCTGTCGTTTACAGATACCGATCACATACCGGGTGCCTTCATTTTATTCTCTGCAGTGAGCCTCGAAAACTCACAATATTTCGTCAAGTGTTCTTTTAATGACGTATTAAGTTAGTTGTGTTTTTAATGTGTTTCCCGCTGCAGGGTATTTTTCAGTAGAATGTGTTGCAGAACGCAAACTTTACGTCACTCTCACAGACTGTGTAAAACTTCCACACACCAGACATTTTTGTTTATGCTTTGCTGCCGCGCACTTGTGCAGTGTAAAGGAAAGGGGGCGGGGACACAACACTGCACACAGGGCCTCCGTGGGCTGTAAAGTAGAGGCGATCGTTTTTTTGTGATCGGCAGTAAAAGGGGTTGATCGGCATACCGTATTACCCATACCACATGAATAGTCATTATTGAAACCACTTCCCAGAATGAAACAGATTTGTACAGCAGTGACAGACAATTATCATTAGATCAGTTTTAATCATCAACTGTGCTCATATATACATTAAGAAATATAAATAAACAATATATAAAACGTGTCTTTCATACAGCTTTTGTAAACCTTTGAGAAAGATTTGGTAAAGTAATCTATTGCTCAGGTAGGTATCAGCTATTTTAGGAACACCAGTACACACAATTTCAATGATCTAACCACTAGCTGTTGATCTCAATCTCTGATATTGAAACAAAGCAGTCTCTATAGTCACTAAAAATGCTGCAATCAAGAAGAAACATCGAAGGTCTACAGCATGATCTACCAAGTATTAGTACAGTGTACCAAGTATTAGTACAGTGTTCCTATTAAAGTGTTGTGAACCTTTTGAAAAAAAAAAACAATGCTACAACAGTATTTCCACATCAACTCTTAGTGGTGTCCAAATTAGGAAAATCATTTGTAAGTATTGCATGTTTATGGATGAAAGGTCTACATACATGTATGTAGGAATAACAAAAGAACACATCACTACTGTGTTCACCACTCTTGCAGCCCTGAATCAGAAAATGCTGTGACTGTGTGGAAATCTCAAATATAATCACATCTTTCTTACACCTTTTGTTTGCCAAAGTTTATCCCTGGCTCATGTGTTTATATCAGGTATTGATGAAGGACAATTCTCGATGTTCAACAATGTCTTTAAACACTGGCTCAAATTAAGAACCGAGCAAAAAGAAATATACAGAAGATGTTTTTTTTCCTATTATTTCCAATCAAGATTGAGAAATGTGCCAAAATATTCTGTGTCTTCATTAGTGGATCCAAGGTAGTAGCATAACATTTGTGAAAAATTCGCAAAAAAGCTAACCTCATTGTGACTATAGTGGCAAAAATAGTCACAAATATTAGCTTGTCATGATGAGGGTAAATTGATATCTATTAAGAGTCTGAATATCAGGTGTTAAGACCTGTAAATATAAAGATAGTAAATAGTAAAAAGATAGTAGATAGTAAAGGGTAAATCATGCATAATTGCACAGTGAATGGCCGATACTGAACCACAGACCTTCACCCACTCTGGCTCCACAACATACCAAGGGCGGAACCTTGTTAATAGAGTGGAACAACTAATGAGACAAATCTATCTATTACAAAGCTTAACAAGGTTAAATCTACACAGCTAGCAATTAGTCTACCCCTGGCTTCAGAAACAGGGAAGTCTACCCTATTTTGCACTGCCAGAGGATATTAGAGCAGCTGAACGCATTACAGTCCAGATGGATGGCAATTGTTGCCATTTAACATTTTTTCTGTCATTCTTTCCCCATCAGGGATTAAACTGATCGTGCACAGTTATGGTGGATAAGAGCAGAACTTAATAATGGATTGGACAGTACGATGATGCTAAGGGAAAGAGGAATACAATAACTCCCAGTCACAAATGTAGATCTGCATGCTGGAACTATTCAGAATGGTAATGGACTGAGACAGCCAGCCACTGTGAGCCCCTCTAAACAATCCTCATTATGCAAATAGACCTAATTAGGGGTTGTGCATTTTTGGTTAGATGTTAACTATCATCTACTGCCTATAAGCAAACTGTTTTCAGTGAGATCACAACAGCATTTTGGATGAAAATATTGAACTCTAGTGATGCAAAAGGCTTCATGAACATTGCAAAAATATGAAGCACAAGATATATTTTGAAACTTCACCTTGACCACCTTGACCAAAAAGTCTGTCAGACGCCGTGCAGTGGTGTTTAAGCCATTATTTAATGCCGCCCCGCTGGGCTAGGCGGGCAGGCCATTATGTCCTCGAATAGATGCCGTTACAGAGTAACAGAACAACCTAACACGCACACTTTTGGAATGTGGGAGGAAACCAGAGTACCTGGAGTAAACCCAGACTGCTCCACCCTGGGATTGAACCCGGGACCTTCTTGCTGTGAGGCAGCGGTACCATGTATATATTTACATAACAAATATGTAATGTGTAATTTCATGAAAACTATTAAATAGTGGTAGCTTGTTTAAAACCAAAATACTGGTAGCTAGATGAAACCAAAGAAAATAAGTTGTCTAGTATATGTATGCATGCAGCACATCTGTAGAGAACATTGTTTAGGTATAGTGGGACCAAAAGTCAGAGACTACTAGATAAAAAAGTCACTTTTGTGACTGATTTTCAAAACGTTAAAATCATGCCTAAACCAGGATAATATTTACACGTAACATACATGATGAAAGCAAACTGTTTATAGGACACGTTTTCTGTATTGTACATCCCATAACCTGACCCATGGAAATGTCATGCCAATACCTTGCAGCATGTGGCTACAAGAGAAGTCATTAAAAATGACAGCGCACATGTGGATTTTCAGTCCTGTAAAATCGCATTGCTCTTTTTTTTGTCTCAGTGCATGGAATCTGTGAAGTAAGAAAATGAGTGCTGTGAAATGGGCGGATCAGATTAGTCCTAGAAGGCTTTGATCACACTCGCTGGCTTTGATCTGCGCATCCAGCATCTGACTGCTTCCAGAGCACAATGGCCCATTTCACTTCCATTTGTGTCAGTGGCGAGCATGGGTAAAGAACAGAGAATGGATGAAGAGCACGACTCTGAATCGTTTGCATTCATTTGAGCCCAATCACAGTCACTTCAAGGTCTAAGTGGATTCACTGGTCCTGAGGCAACAGGACCACCAAGAGTTAGGCACAACAAAAGCACACTTGGACAGATGGCTGCATTTGTCTGTAAGTGCATGTTTGAACAGATGAGTGACTTGATGTCAGAATATATTAAGAATCAGAAAGTGTCATCATCTGTGGAGGTGCATACACACAAGCCACCTCAACACATGCATATACATGTGTTCGTACAGTGGTACAGTGCAGTGAATGAGTGGAAAATGAGTCGCAAAGCAGACACTAATGATTGGCAAAAAGGAGTGATTGCTTATTGGGCATGATGAAGGCCAGACTGTAAAGAAAGCGTACAGTCATATGGGTGTACCAACAGTGGCAAAAATCCCAGTCTACAGTAAATTCTTAACAGAGTTGGCAAATCGAATCACACCTGCTATTTCATGCTCATAGGGGAATGGCATGCTATATACACTCCTGGGGGAAATTGGGGCTAACCCAAAATTGCAAAATTATTGATGTTGCACTCAATGGTAAGTATGTGGAGGTCCAGGAGAGATGATTTCTTGCAACTGGTGTGGTTCCAGATGCAGCAAATTAGTTTTGTAATCAAGGACGAGTTTCCAAAGTAAATGTTCATCATTAAATGAAGACACTCAGCAGGGTAGTGAGGGTGCGGTAGTCATAAAGTAATGTATAACTGATGTCTGACAGATTTTGAATGATGATGTAGATCACGGGTTTCATATAACATTGAGATGTTTATGTTGGCTGACACCAAAGGTTTAAACACACTGAGCAGAAAACCAAAGGATTTTTGTTTTTAACTTCCGTTTTTTAAAATGATACTTCATTGGGTGTCATTTGATTTGTCATATTTCCTTAAGTACATCCTCTGCTACTTAAACCTCTTGTCAGATGCAAGGCTGTAAGTCAGATTATTTGTGTACCTAAAGTTCAATCTTTGTTTTTTTATCATTTGTGTTTTCGTCAAATAACAACACTGCTCACAAAAAGTAGAGGACAATTCATTATGGAAGATATGATTTTTAAATATCCACTATAGTTTGTACACAGTATACTTATTACCACAGTATATTTGGATCCAAACGGTAGTGATAAAAGTGAATAATAGGTGAATTTGAGTGTTTCCTTAGGTGAATGAAACACTCAAAGCGATTACAAAGAGAGCATTTAAGTCAAGTAGAGTAACATGGTACTTATTCTTTATCACTTCTCAGCTCTGTGAATGACTTAGAACAGCACAAAACTTTACCAAAAGAATGAGTACAAAATTTTAATCTCATTCCATCCAACTAACTTCAACAAGAGCATGTGAAACAAAAGGCACCATCCCTCTCTCATCATCCCTAATAAGGGTAAGACCTTCTAGAATACATGTAAAGTCATCTCTCAGCCTGAGGGTTACTTGTCTTTTTTCTGATCGCAAAACTCACAGCGGGGTCAAACTCTCCGAGCCAGTGCAGAGAAGTGCTAATCCTCCTGCTGTTTGCTTTACTGCTTCCATATGTTAACGCATCAAAGACTTGTAGAGGGCAAAAATACATATACATGACTAGGAAACAGTGGTGACTTGTACAGCTCTGAAAGTCCAAATCCAGGCACCTTTGAGCAAGACCATTAAGATTCGACTGTTGAGATGAATTAGAAGTCACGGTGTATAAGGGCATCAGCTAAATAATGTACAGTAGGGCAAAAAAGGATTTAGTCAGCCACTGATTGTGCAGGTTTGCCAGAGAGCATATGGATGATCCAGAAGAGGATTGGAGAATATCATGTGGTCAGATGAAACTAAAATAGAACTTTTTGGTAAAAACTCAACTCGTCATGTTTGATAGATAGAGTATTTTATTTATCCCCGAGGGCAAAGTTTGGAGGAAGAAGAATTCTGAGTTGCATCCCAAGAACACCATACCTACTTTTAAGGGGCCGTTTTTCTGCAAAGGGGACAGGACAGCTGACCCGTGCTAAGGGAAGAATGAACATGAACATGGACATGTATTGGATTTTAAGCCAAAATCTTCTTCCATCAGTGAGAGCATTGAAGATGGAATGTCTCTGGGTCTTCCAATATGACAATGATCCCAAAAAGCAAGTAAAAAGCATTTCATGGTCCTGGAGTGGCCTATCCAGTCTCCAGACCTCAACCCCATAGAACATTTGTGGAGGGAATTGAAAGTGTTGCCCAGTAACAGCCCCAAAACATCACAGCTCTAAAGGAGATCTGGATGGAGGAATGGGCCAAAATAGCAGCTTCAGTGTGCAAACCTGGTGAATACCTCTGTCATTGGCAACAAAGGTTACAAAGTATTGAGTTGAACTTTTGTTATTGACCAAATACTTATTTTCCACCATAATTTATAAATAAATTCTTTAAAAATCCTACAAAGTGATTTCGTAGTTTTTATGTTCTCATTTTGTCTCTCACAGTTGAAGTGTACATATGATGAAAATTACAGACCTTTCTCATCTTTCTAGGTAGGAGACACAATCAGTGTACAATCACTGTACAATCAGTGGCTGACTAAATATTTTTGCCCCACTGTACATCTTCATTACTTTCATACATGGAACATTTTAGTCGTTTTCATAAACTCCTTCTTGGCACTTAATTTTTTTATTGTTAATGAGTTTAATATGGCATGCAGAACAAGCAACAGGCATTTAATATTGTGGATTTTAAGTGACACACACTTGCATTGCTTCTGCTGACTGAGGCCGTGAATAAAAAAAAAAAAAAACAACCTGAGCTGACCACAGCTTCCCATCCACCAGGCTGAGGGTCACAGACAGACGTAGCCTAATTCATGAACTCTTATTAGCTCATATTGTTATTGCTCCAAAGCTACAGAGGACAATGTTTATAGCTCAATATGTTTATAATCAGCCAACTCTGACAGACAGTAAAACAAGGCTCTGGTAGTGGATGGGTGCCAAAACCTCACAGCGCTTGTCATTCACATACATAAAGCCACAATGCAACCACGTTATCTCTTCAAAGCAGACCCGGTGCCCAAATTAATGCAGGGTTCCGTGTTGTGGCCATTTCGCTCACATCCATGCCTTTTAAAACAAGCAACTAGCAGCTGTGAGAGAACAAATTTTATTCAGTGTTTTGTCCACCTTTTCACCTGGCTGATTTCTGGTCACAGTAACAGAGAATACAGGATGCAGGTGCCCAGTAAGCGTGCCCTAAATGTGATGACAGTCCAACGCAGGGCTGGGTAGTAGTAGCTGGGATGCACAATCCAGACCACATAGGTCTCTGGGGTTTTGGGTTAGAGTATTGTGGTAAACCCCCTTTGTTTGTTGAGCATCGCTGTTTGTAATATACCTTGATTTAAAATGAAAAAAATATTGGCTACTAGTTTAGCATGAGAAGAATTACATGCAAGCCACATGACGACAGATATGACAATATTCACAGGAGAGACACGAGTATCCTCTGCAGCAAACATTCATGACAACTGAAGCAGATGCCCTAAGAATGGAGGAATGGTACAACAGGTTGGGTAAGGGAGTGCCAAATATTTAGGAAAACCTTCCAGAAGACAGACCAATGTCAGTGACAATAAACAGCTCAGGAAATAGATGGCAGCACTCAGTCATTTAACGTGCAAAAGGCTAACATGATCATAAAGTAGCAACCTAGCGACCAACAGAAAATCTCTCACATGTGTAGCTTGTCAGAAGCTACTGCCCGATGAACTGTGACAGACCAAAAATAAAACGAGACAATATTTTGGTCGATTTTGAACTTGCAGATGTGTTAGCTTAAACATTTTTCATGATTTTATTTTCAAATACCAGACGACGCAAACTAGTAAATTTCCCGGCTTCTGGGTTTTTCAACCCAAAAGTTCCCTGCAGCCACCAGCAATAAGTAAATGGAGGCACAGGTCTTAGGAGTACATTTTCTTAGTTCTTGCTAATGTTCTGACCAATGATTTGTTGTTAGGACCATTTAAAGCTTAATGTTTTGCAATTTCGGAGGTGGCCCTTTTTTGCAGCAGCAGCAGCAATCAGATTTTACTGACAACATTTGACTCTCAAGTATAACTGCATTCAGGTTATATTTTATTAGGAAACAACCAGGATAAAACGATAAAGCATAAATGGTACCATATACCTGGTGGAAGATTCGGCCTCTTCCTCTTCTTGCTGCCGTTGTCAGTGCCGTTCTCCAAAGGACACTCGGACACCAGGGGAGCGGTGGGACTGTTGAACTGTAGTGGCTCGTTGTTGGACGCAGGATCAAAGGGTAGCGGGTTCAGTCCTGATTGAGACACAAACAAGAAAATCCAAACTAATTAGCACTAAATAATTTCCATATTCATTCATTCAAATTAGTGGGGGCTGCGGTAGCCTAGCGGTTAAGGTACTGGACTCTGAACCTGCTGGTCCACGGTTCAAATCCCACCTCTGCCAAGCTGCCACAGTTGGGTCCCTGAGCAAGGCCCTCAACCCACCATTGCTTGGATTGTAAGACTGTAACAGTTGTAAGTCGCTCTGGATTAGGGCGTCTGCTAAATGCTGTAAATGTAAAATGTAAATGTAGTTCAGATATGAAAAGCAGGCAGATGACACCAAAGGAAGGAGGAAACGGAGGCAAAATTCTGGCTATGCCAAGCTACCACTGTTAGGCTTTTGACCTTCAACTACTCAGCTCATTTGAGAGTAGCTCTGGATAAGTCTGCTAAATGCCCTTTCCATATCATCACGCCTGGCACTTAAGAGTGACAGAGAGAGGACACGGAGCCTGAATGAGCTGTTAAGTCCCTTTCAATACTGCAGTTTCATTTCAATAGCAGCATATTTCTCATTCAAAAGGCACAAAGACAGGATTATCTACACAATGGTTCCCATTAGTTATTAACCCCTCTGTCCTTTATATAAACTGGATTCAGGATTATACGCACTATAGACAGTGATCAATATGCAGTAACCGTTCCCTCGTCTTTCCTCTGACTGAGAGAAAAAAAAGATTTGGAAAGGCAACAAAAGGAAAACTATCTGATCAATTATGGGCTCGATAACAATGCCTCAAATGCAAAGCTTAATAAGCTAATAATTAAAGTGAATCTTGTGTTTAATGTTATCTCTAACAGTTGGTGAGAAACCTGCAGCATTGTTCTCATGCACTTTTTGTGATGAAACCCGCTGGCACTTGCTTTATTTGGCCCACATTAACAGAAAGTTGTTTAGAAGTGCCACCTTGTACTCTGTAGGTTTTTCTTGTTGTTTCAGATTTCTCTGTAAACCTGAAGCACTGATCAAACAACAACACTAATTGTGCGTCTATTGTGCAACTATCCAGCGGCTGACCTTTTTCATAGAGAGAGAGAGAGAGAGAGAGAGAGAGAGAGAGAGAGAGAGAGAGAGAGAGAGAGAGAGAGAGAGAGAGAGAGAGAAAGAGAAAGAGAGAGAGAGAGAGAGCGCAAGTGAAACTTAGACTTTCATTGCAGACAGTATAAACTCGAGACATTGGTTTGTCTGATCAACGTCATTGTATTTGTTTATAAACATCTATTCCTGCATTTCAAACCTGCCATGCATTTCTGCAAAACTCAGCATGCAGTTGAGTCTCAGTTAAATATGTCAGTACCTGTCGTATCTCTCACTGTCAAAACGTTACCTGTGAGACATGAAACTACGAAACTACTCAGTAAACCTAGACAAGAGACAGCCAAACAGGGTAACAGAGTCTCATTTAATGTATACCATTTATTAGGGTAAACTGTAAACCAGTAAGCTTAGTATTTCTCTCTAATGTTGGGATCATTTACATATATATATCATCAGTACATGGTGTCAAAAGTCAAAGTAATTGGTGGTCTTTTCATTTTTTTGTAGTAGTAGTAGTAGTAGTAGTAGTAGTAGTTAGCATTTACCTATAATTATCAACATTTCTGTCCTTTAATGGTCATAATTGTCCACATACGTAGTTTAAATTTCCCAAAGTGATTTAGTCCTTAACACTTTTTAACATCTTCTTGTTTTACAGTAGCTGACTGAAGTCCATGTCTTTAGTTTCCCTTGATGGCCATGATGCAAATGGCAGGCAAACAGGAAACTTCTGATTATGTTTACATAGTAAAATAAAATACTAATACTAAATAAATACTATGTGGAATCATCCGAGCCTCCGATATCCTAGATAAAGGAAACATTATAAATGTTCTGAATATACTGACATGTTCTCAGTAGATTACCTTAAAACATTTAAAACAACAGCATCACGTTAAAAAAATGACTATAGACTATTAAGTAGCTTTACTACTAACTCTTTTTTGTTTGTTTGGTTTTGGAGAAGGCTCTGTATTTTCAAAGAAAATAAGTCATTTAAATACATACCATTGGCTCAAGAGTCCTGAATGCTGCTGAATATTTCTGATATGAAGTAATTATGCAGTCTCTCCTGTGAAAAAGAAAAGAGGACATTTTCCCCCCACACTAATATAAGTATCAGTTTTCTAGCATCTTATCCCCTCGTGAAACTAAATACATTCTGACACTCACTTGCTTGTGATGCCGCCCCCTGGTGGAAGTCCAGGGATGTCCTCTGTGGCCAGATACTTCATCACATAGAGCAGATCAGGTTCTTCATTTTTAGACCTAATCATTTGAATGCTCTCTGTTTACAGAATGATTGGAAAATATAAGACATAAATAAAATTTTAATGATGTGTAGAAAAGAATCCTGGAACCATTGAAGGTTTAAGATTTTATGCATGCTGTTATATTTTGTGATAGATAGTAATTGTAATTGATATTTTATGTAATATCTAGCTAGTTCTGGGTGTGTCTTTTGCTTTGTAATAGGTTTCAATGGTTTTAAGATAACAGACACCGACAGATGTTAATAAGCCGTGTTTGTAATATTTTTTTTTTACATTTAACATGTTTGTCATAATACAGTGCTCCTCTAGAGTCCTGTAACATTAACATCTAGAATAATCATTTGTACGAGGAAACAATAAATTGATTATAAAAACATATCTGATCTTATATTATATCTGATTGCCAATATGTATTATATATTACCTTCTACTTTGAGATCTAGGAGTCGTTCCAGCTCTGCCTCTTGTTGCAGTGCATCAGGAGTCACTTGTGGAGCACCACTGAAGCAGATGATGATAACACTCATATTGTCCAGGCTTCCCTGTAATGTATGAACAAAGTGAAAAATGTCCAAATGTGCAGATCAATAGATGGACTACAGTCAATATATCTACAAAGTGCATCTACAAGCGTCTACAACCTCATAACCTGTTTATCTAGCTAGTTTTATTATACAGCGGTTTAGTGGTTTCTATTGTCCCTACATCAATTCTGCTTTATATGCTTGACAGATAACATGTCTAACATGAACCCATGTCATAATTTTAAGCTTTCCTCTACCCACTAGCCTCATGCAAAGAATCCCAGACATGCTCTGCCTTAATCCCATCCCTCTTTCACGCTTACGCAGTTTAATCCCCCTAGTTACATAGAACAGGTCAAGCACTGCTCTAATCTTCCCTGTGTAAGCATGCAGTGAATAAACGACACATTGTATGATATGCTCTTCTGTTACGTGCTCTTTCACTTTCAGATTTTTGGTCCATATTGACATTGGCAGTTTTCCTCTTTCAAACACATAACAAAGCTGCTCTCTTGGGTTGAGATCTTGTGACTGTAGTGGCCGTTTCAATACAGCAAACTCATTGTCATGTTTTGTTGAGCTTGTGTGAAGTTTAGCCTTGGTCTGCTCTTAGTCTGTTCTGGTCTTCTGCTGCTCTAGCTCATCTGCTTCAAGGTTTGACCTTTGCATTCAGAGATGCTCTTTTGCATACCTTGGTTGTAATGAGTGGTTGTTTTCCACTCAGCTCGAACCAGTCTGACCATTCTCCTCTGGCATCAACAATGTATTTCAGCCATAGAACTGCCACCAACTGGATATTTTCTCCTTTGTTTAGATCATTCTGTGTGAAAATTGCCAATCGGCAATTTCTGAAACACTCCAGCTCCAGAATAGCACCAACAACCATACCAATGTTTAATGTCACTTAAATCACTTCTTCTCCCCATTATGATGATTGGTTTGAACTACAGAAGGTCATGTTGACCATTACTACATGCCTAAATGCATATGGTTGCTGCTATATGCTTTTTTTTCCATAGCCTCTACTGGTGTCATCATTTCCCCATTGCTCCAAAATGAAGTCCCTACACTCCTGTTCAGTTCCAAGACCCACTTGTGATGCTGCACAGGGGTTAGTACCCGACTAGACTGTATCTGGACAACTCCTCACTCAGCAGGTGTGTTGTGACACATTCCTCTATTAACCAGCTCTAAAAACTTGAGCATTGATGAGCACCCCACACCCTCTTGGAAGACTGTGGATTTTCCTTCTTGTAACACTATGAGTAGGTTCTCATCGTTGATGGATGATCATCAATGATGAGGGGGGGGGGGGGGGGGGGGGGGGGGGGGGGGGGGGGGGGGGGGGGGGGGGGGGGGGGGGGGGGGGGGGGGGG
>JAUZST010060435.1:0-23284 GCA_034779995.1 Parotocinclus haroldoi
TAGCCATTGGGTGTTCCCCACAACGGGTGTTAAAAACAAATTTACCCGTAACACGCCGACTACTTCGGGTGCAGTCATGATGGAACGGATGCAGAGGTTTGTTTTGTTCAACAGAAGCTGAACGTCGCCATCTATCAGCCAGTGTTACTATAAAATGTAGAACTGAGCTTTGAAATGCTTTAGAAGTGAACAAAGCTCCCCAGAAAAATTGTATATATACTTAAAGATTCAAATATATAAATAGTATATATAAGCACATTGTTAATGATCATTTTTCGAATGAAATAGAACTATTATTACAATTATATATACAAACCCAATTCCAAAAATGTTGGGACAAAGTACAAACTGTAGATTAAAATGGAATGCAATGATGTGGACGGTTCAAAATTCCATATTTAATTCATAATAGAACATAGATGCCGTATCAAATGTTTAAACTGAGAAGAGGTATCATTTAAAGAGAAATATTGGCTCATTTGAAACTTCGTGGTAACAACCTAGCTCAAAAACGTTGGGACAAGGCCATGTTTACTACTGTGAGACTGGATCCTCTTTTCTCTTCACAAGTTTGTAAATGTCTGGGGACTGAGAAGACAAGTTGCTCAAGCTGAGAGATAGGAACGTTAAACCCATTCTTGTCTAATGTAAGATTCTAGTTGCTCAAATGTCTTAGGTCTTTTTTGTTGTATCTTCTGTTTAATGATAAGCCAAACCTTCAACTTTTACAGCCTCTTATTGCTCCGTCCCAACTTTTTTGGGATGCGCTGTCACGAAATTTCAAATGAGCCAAGATTTAGCATGAAATGCCAAAATGTCTCACTTTCAACATTTATCTTGTCTACGATCTATTGTGAATACAACATCAGTTTTTGAGATTTATAAATTATTGCATTCCGTTTTTATTTACAGTTTGTGCTTTGGCCCAACTTTTTTGGAATCAGGTTTGTACAAATATAAGTAGGACTTGAAACAATATGCAAATTTCAAAGTTATTATTCTGAATTTTATTCACATAGCATATATTTGGATAATATTCGCGTATTTTTGTTATTTAGACCTCAGGTCAGCATAATATAGACTCTTTGAAGCTTGATACCAGATGTTTTGCTCTTTATATGGCTATTATTCATTCATTATCTTCCAATTAATCCACATGGATTGCAGGCCAGCCAGTGCCCACCTGGCAACTTTGGGAACAAGGGCAGGAGCAACCCTAGACAGGACGCCAATCCATCATAGGGAACACACACTTAAGAGATACCAATTAACCTAACCCACATGTCTTTTGGATTGTGGGAGGAAACCAGAGTACCAAGAGTAAACCCACACAAACACAGGGAGGACATGCAGACTCCACATAGAAAGGACCCAGACCGCTCCACCCTGGGATTGATCCTGGGACCTTCTAGCTGTGAGGGAGCTGTTTTACCCACCGAGCCACCCTATAAGCCTATTAGATTATTTTAATCAAAATTTCTGCGTGCTGAGTCTGTTGTTGTACCAGCCATTAGTCATCAGGGACATTTTTAAAATGTGATCAAATCCCACCTGGACAGCTTCTTTTTAGAATAATTAGAGAGAGAGATTTTACCTATATGAGATCCTGGCAGGTTCTGGTTGGATTGTGTTCTTAGGCCGCTGCTTATTTGTACTAACAACTAAGGTTAAGGTAAGGTAACTAAGGTTTTGTCTGCAAGAAAGAATACAAAGCACTTTTGTAAGTAGCTCTGGATAAGTAAAAAAGGACAGTGGATACAATAAACAATAGTGATGTCTAAATTGCTTATTTCATGTCAAGTCAAAGTTTAACTGTCACATAAGTAATACGGTATATTTAAATGTATTTAAATACATTGCATGATTTTAATTAGATTCAAGTTGTTTTTAACATGCAGTTGTTTAAACAGGCACTCCTACAACAAGAGCTGCTGCACTTCACAGATAATGAAAATATCTATGTTTAGTAAGCCTTTTCTTTCAAAGGACAAAGAGCTCTGATAAATATGCCAGGACAAAAACTGAAACTGTGAAATCCAAGCCAGACCTATGTGGATTAGTTGTGGCGACCCCTAGCGGGGAAGAGGAAGAATGATTGAGAAAAAGTATATAAGGTAAAGTACCTAGGGAAAATCTTTGTTAAAGAGTTGTTTACTAGTATTTTTTTCATTATTATAGTGTAGCTAAACACATTTCAGTGTTATAATGTTACTGTGGTTGGGACTGTGGTGGCCTAGTGGTTAAGGTACTGGACTATGGACCAGAGAGTCCATGGTTCAAATCCCACCTCTGCTGCAGTTGTGTCCCTGAGCAAGACCCACAATCGCTTGGATTGTAAGACTTCATGACTTGTAATTTGCTCTGGATAAGGGTGTCTCCTAAACGAAGTAAAATTATTCTCACTTTTTATTTTCTCTCATATATTTGACTTACTTAGAAACAACAGGGTTGCCTTGTTTTACAATAATAGACATAATGAGCAAGACTAAAAATGTTAATTTTAATTTTAAGATTGTCACCACATCTCTGTGCTTTGATTGGGCATAAAATGTGGAAGAAAGAAGCGTGTAAAGGGACAGTGGGCAAGCAATGGAAACCGCAGTAAATCTTAGAAACACAGCTCAAAATATTTATTATAAATCTTTTTATTCAATGATTGACCATAGACAGTAGATGACAGAAAAGACATTCAAGTTTTTTATCAACACATTTTTCCGCTTCCCACAATGAGAAATAGAGTCAATAAAGTGAAAATGAGGAATTGATTGGATTTGTTCCTCAGCCTGGCATTTTCATGAATGACTGAATCCTACAAACTCTTAAGGGCTCCACCATCAGCTCAGCCAATGCTTCCATGGCAACCAAAGTTCCAAAGCAAAGCGGAGAAACTCTAGACCATTATGTGGTATCCATGGTAACCGAAGTTCCAGAGGACGAGGTGACATGACGTTCGTATGAGAGCCGTCTTCAGAGGTTTAAGCCCTCAGTCCCAAAAGTAAACGCATTTGGTATTTTAATTGCTCATGGAAATAACAAATCAACCTTTCGACCCAGCTCTAAATCAAAGAGCAATATGATTTAGCTTTAGTATGGCTTCAAAACTGTCTAACAAGGCCTATGACTAATTAAGCTTGCAGTTTGCTGTACGGCTGCGGACCATGATTGGAGGGATTCCTCATTAGAGGTCTGTAATCATGCCAGCATGATTAAAGACTCGTCCTTTTTGAAACAACAAAAAATAATAATTGTCATTCTGAACAACAGGCTTGCGCCGCTTCAAAGTTCAGTCAAGTATTACGTTTGATTTTGATAGATATACCCATAGCATTTGTAAATAATATTTCTTATATTAAAGTAAAATAGTACATAGTTAATTAAGTGTGTACGTATTCTTTAGTCTACCTATTTGATCAATTTAAATAACATTTTATACATTATTAAGGTCACAAAAGACTCTATTCTGGGTGTTGTCATGGTGTGTTTGGGGTCCAATTTGACCCTGCCCAGTCCCCTGCAAAAAGTATGACCTCCACTTGCCCATAAACACATTGTGGCCACCAGTCACTTTTTCTCACTGACAGGTGGCAGACTTGTGAGAGGAGAATGAGCCTTCGTGGAGGAACACTCTAGGCTCCCCATATCCACCCACCACCATTGCCAGGGCCTCGGTTGGTATCCCTCAGATATGACCAGTTGTCTGGGTCTTTGTCTGCGATGGTGGAACAGCATATCGGAATTGGTTTTGTAGCCTCTCCCAGCTTCATACCTTAATAGAAGTATTATGTTTTTATTATGGATTGCATGAGCAATTCTTTCTAGTGAACGGCAAAGCAGCTCTCCAACCTGCGCTGCCATGTCATGTCTTCCACTAGTAATAGAACTGTTTTGTTTTCCAAGAAGGACTGTCTAAGTAATAAAGACATAAAAGCAATTGCTGTTTGATTACTTTTGGCACAATGTACACTGCTCAAAATGGTGGGTATTTTACTGGAGATATTTCAATTGAAAATACCTACCCCCTTCTATTTTTGGGAACAGTATATTTGTTTGTACTCATCTTTTATATTTCATGAATGCAAAGAATAGATCATATTTAAGAGTCACCGGTCAGAGAAGCATATACAGATTGTCAAATGTCCGAGGAATTGAATGCCATCACAGTTTAAAATGACAGCATTGCCCTAGGATCTTCATTAAGCCACAAGAAATTTTATGATGCGATAAACAGGGGATAGTATGTGATCAGTGGAGTGTTACTTAAGTCGACGTGTTGGCTCTGTATTAGTTGCCTTGGTAGGTCACGTTTGTGAAGGTGGACGTGGCTCCTATATATAATGGGTTGTTGGCCTAAAACAGAAAAGATACGTTGCTTAATGAGAAGTTCTGGGTAAGACATAATCATTTTGTCCATTAGATAGCACTAAACATACGAAAAAGAAGTTGGACATTGGACACGTTTTACCACTTTTAAGTCATTATTTAATATAAACACACAGTGTACGCTTTTCCTAGGAGAGAACTGAGAGAACATACTAATTCCCCCAAGAGCATAAAGAAAATGTTTGATAATAGACTATCATTTAAAGAAATGAACCAAAGTGTCAGACCAAATATAAATGTAATTGTACCTGACATAATAGCCATGTCCATATGCTCACTGGGACGTTAAGAACAGCTTTAGCTCTTATAATATACCTCTGCACTCAGACGTGACATGAGGCCACACTGACTCATTGATGTAATAATAGCTTAGAAACTACCAATTACTATCTCATACAGAGAGCAGATAGCAAAGTAGTGTGGCTTTGCAGGTGTGTCTGCCTAATGTTGTTTGGGTGTATGTGTTAAGTATATCATAAGAAAATAACATTAGCAAAGTGATAGTGAAATAGTATGATATACTTATATGCACAAATATTTGGTAAAAGCTATCAGAAAGCTACTCCTAAACAAGGTGCTTCCAAAATAACCAAAATTAAACATCACATTTACTATTAAAAATATTTAATAGTAATATACAAAGAATATCCCTAAAGCTAATACTAATCAAAACAAGTTAAACAAGCTAAGATTGACATTAACTGAAATACCCAAAGACTGAATCACAAAACAAAACAATCTAGTCAACAGGCATAAACTAATAACCAGCAACAATTTGTCATCAAGCTTAAACTAAAGGAAAACTAATATTACTACCTAAGATAAAAGCTGGAAAATGTATATACTGATTTATTTATTCAATGTTACTTTTAACGAAAACATCCTTTCGTAAAACACTAAGCATTCACTAACAACATTGCATCTAGAAGGTACCAAACAAAAAAACATCTTATTGACTATGATTATTCATCCTATTTGCATTTTAATTGATTTAATTAATTAGTTGAAAATTAAATGACAATAGAAAAGAATCATAAAACAACATTATATGGAGTCCTTATTGCAAAAGTGGGGAAATAAATAAAAAAAACACTTAAATGTGTACCTAAATAAACTAAGATACAAGAATGTAATTTTAAATCCGAAACTAAAACCCAAACTTGTAACACAAAACTAGACAAAAGAAAAGAAAAGAAAAATATGACAAAAAAAGCAAACAAAAAAAAAATAATATATTGATGTTAAATAATAAAGTCAACTGAACAGAGACTAGTAATACAAAAAAATCAAACAAAATCAAAACAGAATCATTCCCATTGATGATTATGTCACTTTTCACTCATTTCAATGCTGCAGTCAGTTTTGTGGTAGGCTAGTGTCTGAGTCCACTGCATCATCTCACATATTACTTGCATTATAATATACAATTATTAGTATGAACTAATAAATACAATAAAAACAGAAAAATACCATACAAAAATCCCTATACACTAATCATCCATACCATTAAAACCACAGGTCACAGGTGATGTTAGTAACACTGATATTATGATGTACCCTATATGCACTGATATTATGATGGGAAACCCTGGGTTCTGGCATTCATGTTGACTTTAACAAGTAACACCTTCCTAAACACTGTCGCAGACCAAATGTACCCCGTCGTGCCAACAGTATCCTCTACTGGTAGCGACATCTTTTACCAGGATAATATGCCCTGCCGCCCTACAAGAATTCTTCAGAAATGGTTTGAGGAGCATTATAAAGAGTTCAAGGTGTTAGCCAAATTCCCCAGATCTCAATACGATCAAGAATGTGGAATGTGATAGACTAAACGACTTTGGAGTCCTCAAAACTTACAGGACTTATGCAGACATGGAGAGAACATGCAAGCTCCACATTCCAAACTCTTGGACTTGACCTGAGGGCTCTGGAGCTACAGCGTAACAGCGCTTACCATCGCGAAGCAGTGCCACGCCTGCCATGTTTATAACACCTGACATAGGATTTGCTGTTCCAAAGATGTTGCACAGTTTACAGCTGAGCCACTAATTCTTTTAGAGTGATTAATTACCTAATAAATGTTAAACACTACCTGTTCAGTCTCTAATGGACAGAATCAAAACGCCTCTCAACCACAATAAAAACCTGTATGTGTAATGTGTGATTGCTGTTCCAACTCACCGCTTCCCATTTGGCCTTGGCTTTCTCTTCCTCAAACTTGGCATATTCTCTGCGGTCATGAAGGGTGACCAGCAGCTTCCAGATCAGCAGAGCAGCCAAGCCCAGCAGGAAAACAGCACCAATTACAGAGGCCACCACCACCAGGATATCGGGACCTTTAGGACACTCTGGACACAGAAAAAAAGAAGTTATTATGTTGAGTAATAAAGCATCACGAGGCATGCAGGTTCAGGAAAACAATCACCGTCGGGGAAGGAGTGTGAAAAATGCATTATGTATTATGTCATTCACTTGGCAAAAAACAGTCAAAACACACCTTAAGAGTTCATATATTGACTGCGTCATGTAGCCAGGTAGGACAGGCTATGTGCATGCACCCTGTGTACAAGCAGTGCCACAAGTCAAGATTTCGTTCTTCTCAAAACCACATAATTGAACCAATAGTTTAGAGCCAAGATATACGCCGCTCAAGAATAGTCTTATTATCGTTATTTACAAAATCCCAGAAAATGGGACTGTGGTAACCTATCGGTTAAGGTACTGGACTCTGGACCTCATGGTCCAGGGTTCAAATCCCACATCTGCCAAGCTGCCACAGTTGGGTCCCCAAGCAAAGCCCTTAACCAACAATTACTTGAATTGTAAGACTGTATGAGTTGTAAGTCACTCTGGATAAGGGCGTCTGCTAAATGCCATAAATGTAAAATATCGAGATGCATTTTTTTAAAATCTGAGGATATTCACACGATATCTTACGTTAGCAAACATCCTAAGTTGAGGTAATGATGAACAAAGTCAAGGTGCATAACTAAGAACATAAGATGAATCGTATGATGTTGGCTCCCTCAGATTTATTGTCTTTTTCATTTGCTGGGTGTTACCCGTTTTAACCATTGCTGTTAACCTGTGTATCACAACCCAACACTGAAATAATGTCATTTTATAGTTGAGTGCAAGTGTGCATATCATTCACTAAAATATGTATTCATTTGTTCAAACACATGTATCTGCAAGTCAGACTTTCTTATCTGGAGTGACAAATGCATGTTGAAATTTGTGAGTCCTCTCATCAGCAGTATGCTCTATGTGGTCATTATACCATTGCTGAAACTAAAACTAAAGTTAGTGGAATAATAATTTTGTGGGTGTCTAGGTGTATAGGTGGATGGCCAGGTATGTGTACCACGTATGTAGTGAAATGATGGCATGGTGCAATTAATACAACCAGTGAAGCAAGAGTGATGCTCTGGGCAGTAGTTTGCTGGGAAACCATAAATCCATGCATTGAAAAGTGTGGTCCAGGTGGTCAAAACGTTTTGACGGATTAAGGCTCTAGACTATGAAAAATAAGATTTAAATATTAGCTTTTATAGTTTCAGGTCCTTGACCAAAAACCTTAAGCCTCCACTGCTCCCAGTTGTAAGGATTTCTATATCTATATCTCGAGTTTCTATAACAATAAATGTGAAGGTCCAATAACCAGAAGGTCTAGGGTTCAAATCCCACCTCTGTCTTGAGCAAGACCCCTAACGTACAACTGCTTGGATTGCAAACTTGTATCAGCTGTAAGTTGCTCTGAATAAGGGTGAAGGGTAAATGTAGTTGATATGAACTTGCAGCCATGAGACTGTTAAGGATTGTCAGGAATTTGCTTCCATTAAGCTACTACTTTTGGACCTTGACCAAGGCCCTTAACCCCCAACTGCTAATTTCGATTGTAAGTCACTGTGGATAAGGGTGTCCGGTGACTATAAATTAATATGAATTTGCAATAATCATACCATGTAGGGTAGTTGTTATGGATTGTCAGCTTTCTGCAACCTGTTAGGCTTCTAATGGTAGATCTCTGAGCAAGGCCCTTGAGACACTGTGAAACACTGTGCTCAGCACAATCGTGATACAGGTATTTTTTTAATGACGATCTGACCAACATCTGTGTGCTTTAGCAAATACATAAAAATAGGAAATAAAATTCAGTCTTTTAACTCTAGCTATTGCAGCCATAAACGTCAACAGCTTCATAAACCCTGTGGATCCATGAGAAGAAGAAGGAATTAAGGACAGATGTCCATCATTAGTGTGTGTACGTGTGTGTGTGTGTGTGTGTAACTACTTTTTTGGTTGTCTGCCCAATTGCTCATTAATTCATGTTTCGACTAGGTAACATGGTTGATGTGGTTAAAGACCGTGTCGTGTTTGTGTCTGTCCTATTGTAAGTAGTACTCCTTTATTTATCTCCCACCACCTGTATATTCTCTTTAACCTTTAACAATTTAAACTGATTTATATTTACTCACTGAGTCTCTTTTTCTTTTGGCTAATCTTCTGCGTTGTTCATAATGCTGTACATCGATGTATTTGTGGCACATGTCAATAAAAGTATCAGGTGCATCATAACAAACTCTTAAGTGTAAATTTTAGGTTGCATCTTCTTTAAAGGTGCCTTGATATACTATACTGTGCAAAAGTCTTAGGCCACCATTCAATTTGTTTGTTTTAGCCATGTTATGATTTGTCACTTCATAATACTCTTTTCCACTGATCTTCATTCCGATCTTTTTAACTTTTTCCTGACCCGATCAAGCTTCTTGTAACTGTAGAAGGGTCACCTTTACATCCCGATGAAGCTGCCAGATGCTGCTATTGCTTAAGTGTAAGAGGTGTAGAAGCTGCAAACAAATTTCTTCTATTGTCTGGTTGTATTACAATGAGCTTGAGAAATAATTATATGTGGTCAGCATACACCTGCTTAAACAATCGTATATCTGATCTAATGGAGGCTCAAGACTTTTGTACAGTACTCTGAGTAATTAATGAACACTTGGCAGCCAATCACAAACAGCCAGGCTTCATGCCTGTTTTATTTTGATCAAAGTTGATTCTTTGTTAGCTGTTAACCAAAAGTTCAACAACTTGTTAACATTTGTAAAGTGCACTCATTAATCTCTATCAGCTTTACTGTTTTTAGGCTGTAGTCTGTGGCGTAATACAGAGGACAGTCAGTGCTTTCCTGAAACTTGCAGCCACTACATTGCCAGTGGTGAATGACTCAGTGTGATGAACAGCCTGTGCCAGCTAGAAATCTGTCTCACCAGGTTCTTTAACGAGATAGAGAATGGATTTTCCGCTGATGTCTTCATAATACTGGAAATGATTAATGCAGCCATCCTCTCCTTTATAGCTGCAGTTCACTGCGCTCTTTTCATGTAGGACTGGAGAGTGCGAGAGAGACAAAGTGAGAGAGCAAGAGAGAAAGAAAGAGAGAGAGAGAGAGAGAGAGAGAGACAGCCTATTACTCAACACAAAATGATCTCATTGACTTCAGAGCATTTAAAGGCTTAAGGGTCATGTATTTAAAGGATTTGTTGCTGTTGTAACAAACATGACACAGGTAACTATATAAAAGGCAGTTACTATAATAAAATGGTTTTATTACAAAAAATACTCATAGCTGGTTGGATATAGTTGGATATTCATTCAGTAAAGTTACCCAAAACAAGAATTCAGTAGCAGTAAACACTTTTGCTGATATTATTTAGAGACATTGCACTGTCAGAACAACAACAACAAGCCCCCCCCCACACACACACACATTCTGACTTATTTATTACTTATTTAATGTATTATTATTAAGTATTAATTATGGTTATTAATGAAAGTCAAATTCAAAATTATTTCTATAGCACTTTTTACAAAGGTGTATTGTCTCACAGTAGCTTTACAATATTATATTATCTTAAAAGGCCAATCCCAAATTGAGCAAGCCTAGGGCGAGAGTGGAAAGTTAAAACTCCCTGAATGTAGAGGGAAGAAACCTTAGGAGGTTTCAAAAAAGGACCCATCCTACTTGGGTGGCCTATATGCTAATTGAAATAATTAAGTTGAAGTAATAGTCAAATTAAGTAAATAATACAATTAAAATCAATACAAAATGTACATTAGTAATACAATTCAAAATAAATAACAGGATAGATTTAAGATAATGAGTCCTCAGCGGTAAGTTATTGGAGACAATTGCTTGGATTGTAAGACTGTATTAATTGTAATTTGCACTGGATAAGGGAGTCCGCTAAATGCTGTTAATGCAAAGTCAGCACTTCTTTTGTTTCTTTATTTTGCTGTATTATAACAATTTTACAGTGTGAGGTTGTGTGTAATTGCGAGTTACGTCATTGCTGTGATTATCTACTCTGACCAAATCACAGCCGTGATGCTATTAAGACACTCCCTGTCATGTCCTATTGCTTAATTAGTTAATGAACTATGAAGAAAAGCATTACCTATCTCATCCACCAACTGGATTTCGTCTCTGCAGATTGTACTACAGGTATTCTTCTCAAACAGAGGTCCTCTCTTGTAATGTTTACACTCCACACAGTCCCTTTGAATAATCAGAAAATTGCAGTTATCACTCATTTTGCCCGTACATGCACACCCAGAGACAAGACAGTCGAACCACTCTCTGGTTGACTAAAAGCGTTGATTCTGTCATTCCATCTGGGAATGTCATGTTATGGGACACATTAGACAATAACAGAAAACATAGTTTGATGAGGGACAGATTGGTTTAAAGCTTTTGTGGTACTTCTTGTCAGCGTAGTTAGCATCTCCCTTCAATGGTACTACAACAGGAGGGAACCCAGTGGAGAAGGTTTCATTTCCATTTTGGGAGCAGGGGGAAGACTGAATGATGCACTAATCTGTGTCATCATCATGTGGCATTTACATGCTGCCTAGTTTCAGGTGGTATCAGTCCTTTACAGTTGTCTCTCTCTTACTCTCTATCCAAGATAAACCAAACTAGACAAACTATGTGCATATTCCACAAGAACAACAGTATGTACATACTGATCAATGCATTGAAATTCACAAAATAGATTTATAAACTGTGTGCTGTGTGAGCTGCCATTCGATATGTACATTATATGCTGCTCCCAGGGAAAAGGAGACGCGAAGAGAGCCGTTCGTGCCACTCACAGGTAGTTCTGGCGATTCTTTTCTGTGAAAAATAGTTATTGTTTGTACAAAAAGTGGCTAGATTTGCCACTACTTGCATTTCTGAATATAACTCGGTAGAGGGGTTTGAAAAGTCACTAAATCTAGCTAGAAAATCACTACGTTGCTACCCGTGAGTGGGGAGGGGCACTCCCGTGCAGGATCGTACACAGTTTGATGCAGAAGGGAAACAAAGGCTAGCTGGTCATCTGAGATGACAGAAGAACTGTTCAGAGATTTTTTTAATGCTGGATAAAGTAGGAATTTGTCACAACACATAATACGTCACAACCTTGTCAGCGGGTTTCGCTTTTGCAGCGGCAAAGAATGATCGCCAAATAACAATGCCATCCCTCAGATACAGCCGACTGCGTCTACATGTGACACTGGACCCAGGTGTAAAGCAATGCCAGACTTGGCCACAGGTCCATGCAAAAATCACATATATGGTACAGATGGCAGAGTGAGTGTGTACTCTTTATCTGAGGAAGTGATGGCACTGTGGAAAGAAGACAAGCCAGTACATGGAATGTGATTAGGATGTCGGTTTGACCTGTGACACTAACCTAACCACAGTTGGGACTGTGGTAACCTAGTGGGTTAAGGTGTTGGACTATGGTCCAGGGTTCACGTCTAAGCCCTGCAAAGCTACCACTGTTTAGTCCCTGAGCAAGCCTCCTAATCCACAATTGTAAATGGATTGTAAGCGTGTTTCAATTTAATTTTTTTTTAAATGATGTAAATGTTGCAAATGACTATTTGGCCGTAATGCTTTATCTCATCATGTATACAACCAACAATGACAAACCAGTGACACACAAATGCATATGTAGACTCACTTTTTGATGGTGCACGAGTCAGGGCAGGTGGGACATTTCTCACAGGTTGAGCCGTACGCCCCAGGCTGAGTGCACTCACACACTCCGCATACACACTGTCCACGGCCGCTACACAGAAGACCTATGCCAGCCATACAGGTGTCTGTTATTGTGGAGCAGTTGCAGCTCTCTCCTGACCACTGGGACGTGCACTGACAGGTTCCACACACACAGTCACCATGGCCTAAAGGAGATGACCAAAGATGAGAGATTTTGTTTGCTTCCTCTTTTTGTCATTTCATCAAACAAAACACTGAAGGTGAAAAAAGGAAAGCAAAAAATTAAGAAAACAATAAAAGGCAAATCTCAAAAGTGTCAAAGCTAAACAGACAGGGGATAGGACACGGGAACAAAAGCCTAAGCCATGGGGATTTGAAAGTGATAATAGAGTTACGTTAAAGTCAATCACAGAAAAGAATGAATAGCTTCTTATGAGCGTTGAGCTTTCTTTTCATTATGGGGTCAATCTCAGCCTTAGTTTGTTAGACATAAAGCCTTTTCCTTGACATAAATTGCACCAGTATCAGTGTTTATTGAGTACAGTTGCAGCAATTCTTCTTGTATGAACATAGCCACTTATTAAATAAATCTGTAATTGCTTAAGCAGTACTGTGCACAAGTCTTAGGCCACGATTAGATTTGCTGCTTTTACAATGGTCTAATGAGCACATATCACTGATCCAAATTAGGGGGCGTCATTCCAATCTTTGTTACCTGTAGGATATCTTAACCTTGTTCACCCTGTTCTGCTTCTCAGTGGAGTTTGCTGACAGCTACACTTAAAAACATATAGACTGTAGATAAAATTGTCTCATGCTTCTATTGCTCAAGTGTAAGGGAAGGTTATGTTAAATACTAGCCATTATAGAAGCTGGTTTTTCGATCTTGTGAATACTGCATACAATTTTCCTAATTTTCTGGTTGTATTCTAATAAGGATTATGAAAATAATTATATATGGCCATTGTACTACTTCTAAAAACATTGCATATCTAATCTAATGGTGGTTTAAGGCTCAGGGCATTTCCACAAACAATAAATCCTGTTTGTTACTCTGGGGATAAACTAAAACTTCCTTCTTCCTGAACATATGATGTGGCAAACACATAATGATGATTACACTGATGTAACATGAACTGGAGAGTCAGTGGACTGATGGTTGTGAACAACTCTGTGAAATTCAATGCAATACTGAGCAACCAAGAGCAAAAGAAGCAATTTATTCTTCAGGGTGGGGTGGTCATGGCACGGCACCAGAGATCTCTGGTTCGATCCCAACTCTCATACTCCTATGTGGAGTTTCACATGGATGTCCTCCCCTTGTCCATGTGGGTTATCTCTGGGTACTAGTGGTTCCTTCCACATTCCAAAGACATGCATCAGGGTTCGTAAATCGGCGAGTGTGTTTGACTAGTATCGTTATAATTTCGTACATTTCCCGAAAAGACGTGGCAATAATGATTAAACAAATCCTTTAGGGTGTGGAAAAGCATTGCCAGGACTCTTTGTCATTGCCAATAAATCTCCAGGAACAAAGAACTGTAGGCAGTGTACCATCACATTCTTGGCTGCTGGAACCTGTGCCCATTCAGTTGCTGCATTCTTTGTGGTGACTAAGCCCCCCATGAAGGTATTCTTCTGCGATAGATTTGCTGTATATTAACTTTACAGTAAAACAATACGAATATGGTGGTAGGCCTATTAAATAATACATTTTTCATTGGCACCATGCTAACCTAAGCTGCAAGTGCAAATGTCATTTAAAGCAAATTCATAGAAAACGAGAGTTACAAAGAAGATCTCCTCAATCTGTAGCTCATATTGAAACAAGATGAGACTTTTACTTTACTTTTAAGTCTCCTGTTTCTCTGATTTTCTCCTGGGCAAAAAGACTCCAGAAATCTCATGAGTCTGCCCTTGAGTTTTAGCAGAGATCCCAGTCTGATATTGTGGCCGATTTGGCATTGATTTACTAAAACTTAAAAATAGATTATTTAAATGTCAATAAACTGGAACTAATAATGAAAAAGTCCAGAACTACCCAGACAATGACATGACAAGCGCTGTTTAAACTTCCCCCCCAACGCAGAAAGAACAAAGCAAATTACAAACGTAATCACAACTTTAGTTGCCAGTTTCAGTCTTTAAGGACCAGGGTTTTCATGCTATGATATAGTGTCCAGTCTCAAAAATATTTCAACATTTCACTTGAAAGCTGCAAAAAGATTCTGAAAAGACAACTGCTTAAAAGGCTAAAAGTCTTTTGCAAAGGCTGGAGATCTTATATGATTGCTAATAGCAATACTCCCACGTCATTTTATGAGATTATTTCAACCTTTTTTTATTTTTCAAACCTTTTAAAAGACACACCTAAAATAATAATAATAATAATAATAATCAGAAAATAAAAAAACAGCTTGATCACTTGAGTATTCTCAATGTATATTAAGATCAAATAAAAACTTCATATTTAATTATTTTATATACAGTATTACAATTCTATGTTATTTCAATATTTGGATTTTACAAAATATTTTTGAATAATTCCCCTTATATTTTGGAGTGCAGCAATATGCGAAGGACTCTGACAAAACAATAAACTGAGCAGTGCTTTTTTTCTTATGATGACTGACTTCTCAAACATTGCTCATACATTAGAAGCGAAAACCTCAGTAATTACTAGCAATGAACAATGCACAAGCCTAATCACCAGGGCTTACTCTGACACCACTACTCCCAGTAAACTCCACCAAATATAAATAGCATTTCTATGCTGTGGCTCTGTGAAACCATATCCTCTCTTACACAATTTAAGCTGAAATGTGCTACCACCTTCCTAAATTACACCAGTCTAGTCTTCTACTTTTCAACTGCCTTTTACATTCCTGATGGCTGTATCTCACCTGTGCCTGTCTGATCCTGTTTAAACCTGATCCCAAGGTTCGGCCACTTACTATGCAGCCTGTATTGCAATGCCATCATACCAAATGTTTTAAAAGATATTTTACAAACGTTTAAGTCTCTTTGGTATCCTCCATAACATGTTTATAATACTTCACAAACTGTTCATTAGGGAGCTATAACCTTGCTCATATGAAGGGAACACTTTATTTTGAAATGAAGGGAGTTTCCTTATTGGGATCTTGACTGAAGTGAATTTTCAATTCAAATCCACAACTTTCTGCAGTCTGGAAATACCTATACAAGGAGCTTTCCGGAAGAAGAACAAAATAGAGTAGGTTATATAATATATTCTCCCAGTGTCCATGTGAGTTTTCTCCAGTTACTCCAATTTCCTTCCACATTTCATAGACATGCATTAGGACAAGTCAATATATGTCTTAGACATAGTCAATTCAATACTTCTTTTAATTAAACCAGGGCTCTCTAAAAACTATGATAAAAACAGAGGCATAGGGTGCAACAAACATATTTTGTGTTGACAACAAACATATTTTCCCACACAGAAGTATTTTATCCCATTCCTACAGGCAGAACAGCTTCAGCTACTGGATGTTGGTTGGTTTCCTCACATGAACTGTTCACTTTAGGTCTTTCCACAACTTGTCTGTTCCATTAACATTATTGTTCTTTATCCAGTCTATGGTAGATCAGATGTGTGTTTAGCGTCATTGTCTTGTCTGCATGACCCATATTCTATTGAGGGTTAGTTCACTGTTAGATGTCCTTACATTTTGATACTGCCATGATACTACCAACACCATGCTTCACAAATGGGATAAGGTGCTTACTCTGGAATGCTGTCCTTAACATTTCTTCAGACATAACACTTTTCAATTAAACAAAAAAAAAATCTATGTTGTTCTTAGCCATTCACAAAACATTTTTCAATAGCCTTCTGGTTTGTTCATGTGATCTTTATCAAACTGCAAATGGACTGCATGTTTTCTTCGAAGAGCAGTTTAGGTGTATATATTTGTGTAATATTTCATCTAATTTGTTTCGATGGATTTTCTTTATCCAGTTTTAGTTTGTGAAAGTCTGATGTTTGTGGTCATATTTATGGGGAACTACAGACAAGTATAAATGGTTCACAAACTTTCAAGTGCCTCAGTACTTTAAGACGGTGGCATATGCGGAAAAAAATACCCTTTTGGGCCAATATATTGACGTCTTATACAACATCAGTGTAATTAAGACTAGTATTGCAACAATGAACAGCAGAGTAAATATTGCACAACTGTACAGAAATTACAAAAAGAACACCTCTAGGCTACATTACAATACATGAGATCATTATGGGATGCACTTCGTCTTAGTTTTCTAACCAATTGAACTTCATAGATTTATCCTGTTCAAAGAAGGCAGAGACATCCCTGTAACGGACATGCATGTACATGTACTCATCAATCACCGGGCGTTTGTATTTGACCTGAAAACTCCTTAGCTGTGCCGTATATTTCACATGAGTCAAATATGCTCTTACAAACACTACACTCATTGACTAACCCTAACAATTATTTTGAGACACGCTCAAATTCATTTGAGCGTTTCACAAACAACCACACCATGTTTGCGCAAGACATCTGGCTCTGAATCACACTGCCTCACTATTTTGAAACTGTAGTAATTTACAGCATCTTTACAGGGGATCTGCTCCAAAGCTAAAACCATGACCAGACCAATGTATGCATAGCTATATGGATAGTATGTTGGCACCTGCTCTAGGGCCGCCATTCATCTTTACATATGATACCATATATAGCAATAGGCAGTCACAGGGCAGAAGTGTAGTTAGGATTGCCTCCAGCCATTCAGGTGTAGGTTTTAACAAATCAAATATTAATTACAAACCTCTAAAGATATGCACAGATTCAAAACACTGTTTTGAGAACAACAATTATATGGTGACCGTACATCCTCTTTTCCCCAGACATGTCCTCTTTTTGCAATGTAAAAAATCCAGACAGGATTTCTAAACCACCAATAATGTTCTTCTTTTGCTGTCTGGGACTGTGGTAGCCTAGCGGTTAAGACAGTGGACTATGGACTATGGTCCAGTGTTCAAAACCCATCTCTGCCAAGCTTCCACTGAGCAAGGCCCTAAACCCACAATTGAATGGATTGTAAAACTGTGCCACATGGATCTGATAAGTTGATCTGTATCAGAGCGTCTGCAAAATGACATAAATGTAAAGGTCTGCAGATGCTCCTTTAAATGGCCAAAACGCATTTAACTCATAGATGAGTGACAGGAAAAATACTGTTTTTGCCTGTCTCTGTGGGAAGAAGAATGCATGTGTTGTTCTTATTGTAATTCGTGACAGCATTTTTTATGGCTTGCCATCTGTTTTTTTTTTCCTTGTCATAAGGCACTTTTTTGCAGATGGCGTTTGCTGAGTGTGTTTTTGTGCTGGTACCGTGGCCAGCTGAATTTTATGACTCCTGAAGTTCGTCATAATCTTCATATTCTGCATGGTGGTTGGTTAGAAGGTGGTGAAATAAGTTACCACATCTAGCAATTAAATCAGGTTTGTGGACCACAAATGCTTGTATCTGTATTTTGTCTCCTGGCGCAGTTTGTTCACTCATTTTTAACTTCAGTCATAATTGAATGCTATGTGCTCAGTGTGCCCTACCTGGCTACATGATGAATATTTATTCATTTATTTGCATGATCCTGGACAGGGCATGATCCTAACCAGCGGCAGAAGGAGCAGGGCAGGAACAACCCTCATAGGGCACAAACACTCATACACACACTCACATACCTAGGGATACTTTAGAGACACCAGGTAACCTGATGTAACCTATCTTTGGGCTGTGGGAGAAAAACGGAGTGAACCCAAGCAGAGATGGAGAAGGCAAGCAGACTACACACAGATCGGACCCAGACCACTTCACCTGGGGATTAAACCCAGGACATTTTCAGCGACAGTGCTGACCTGCAGTGAATTTCTGACTCTTAAGGCATAAGGCATGTTTTTGACAGTTCTTTAAAAAGTGAGTGACATACCTGATATCAGCTCACACATCATCAAAACAACTATATCCACATATATCCACATCTACATATTGCACAGCCCTAGGTTAAGCCCTAGGTAGCCGGTAGTCATGGCCTGCTATATACAAGAAGTGGTATACAGGTGGTCTGTATTCTGAGAGTGCACAGTAAAAATTGTCAACACTGATTTTTTGTCACTCACCAGAGCAGAGTTGTCCTTTAAAACGAATGCAGCTGATGTCATCACACTCGCAGTATTTACCCCACACCTTTCCGTACTCTTTAGAGTAACAGTTACACTGGCCACACACACATTCGCCCCGGTTGTTGCAGACAGGTGTGTTGTTGTTGGGGCTACAGTTGTCTGTCTGGGTGAGGCTGAAATCACTTTCCGAGCACTCGCATTTTGGGCCTAGACGACCAAGGTTGCACAGGCACACCCCACACTCCAAAGTACCATTTCCATAGCTGCATGCAGGGCTAGCGGGCTGGGTGGAGTTCTGACACAAGCAATTGCAGGCAAAGTCTACTGTCACCTGCAGCGTATCTTTGAAACCCACAGGCTTGATGGTGAATGTGCTAGTCTTTTCTCTGGGACAGCCCTGAAGCTTTGCCTCCACGCTGAATGACACCTGAGAAAGAGATTGACAAAGCTACACATTATCGCATTGGATGGACATAATGATTTTGAAGTGACTGTAGAAGATTGACTTAGCTTTTTTTTATGTTTTACCATAATACATAGAATAATTACATAGTAATTACATAGAAGCAGCAAATGAGAACTCATCCTGCTCTTTCCTCTGTTCTCCTGGTCAGGGTCATGGAATTGTAATACAAAATTCACTAATAGACCAGATCTTGCATGTGGTACCAGTTCACCCCTTCCTATTGCAGCCCCACCAAGGACTTGAACCCTAGAGTAAACATTGCTCCAAAACGTCTTCATGTAAGACCAGTCACCTCCCAGATCTCCCTTAGCAGACATCAGATGTACTGAATTAGATTACTTTATACAGTATTAAAAACTTCATACTTTATATTCAAACTGACTCTTCCTTGAGGACTGTTCCTTAATTCAGTTATATGGTAATATAAATAATTCACCATGGTTGGAAAACTACTTTTAAAATGACTCTGGGTAAAGCTGTGTAAGAGCTTTCCAGGAGCGTTATCAAGGAGTATAAAGTGTATGACGTGCTATCACCTTGATAAAATCTCATCTTTACAAAATTGATAACTGAATCAGAAGAATATGAACCATGGAGGTTATCGTGAAGGCAGTCCCAACTTGTGAGGGCTTAGAAGTCTTTATGGCTTAAATATTGGTCAGGTTATGCATGGGACAATAATCTCACAGGTTTAACACTACGATGGCCTGTATGGCGAGGTGGCGGGCAAGAGTTTTATACTGAAAAAGTTCACGCTTTGTTTCATTTGCGCATTTGACGCCATGTGACTAAAGCTTATATAATGAGAACACCAAGATTTGACTTTACAAACTAATTCAAAACCCAAACACAGCACACTGCCCAAAATATGACATACCTCCTGTGAAAGCTAAGTAGTGACAACATTATGTTGTGTGTTTTTCTTAATTTGTGAGTCGGGACCAGGCAATTAGTCAGTTTTCAAGAGAAAAATGTCACTGCCAATTGCCAATGTCACTGCCAATTTTCAACAATATAAGTGCTTATCTGTGATCAGGTTTCAAATCAGCCATCTCAGTAGATATGAGGACATCATATTATGTTCATGCATAAGCCAGAACAGTGCATGTATTCAGCATTCTGTACTAGGTAGAGTAGCCAAATTTTCATTGATAACCCATAAAATATGTTGTGCAAAAGTGCATGTGTGAACAGGCTTGATTTATCAATGGTTCCTGGAAAGTTTCCTGGAAACCTTTTCCAACATCGAGTACATATACATGTGCTGTATATGCTACAAAAATGGCTGGAAATATACAATACCATTTCTCCCATCCAGATTTTTTGATGATTATGCTATCCCAAAGGCTGTATCTTCAGGAATTGAACTCGGAAGCTACTGAATATAGCATCCAAATTTACACAATCAGAAATGTAAGAAGCAGTTACTTAGGCGGGTTAAGCCTCTCTTCCCAGTTTCTCAAGTGGCAACATGACTAACAATGGAGGTAAATAAACAAGAAAAAAACCTCTTAGTCATCCGAATCCAATTAATCTGTGGTATTAATGTCGGTTGTGGTTGAGACTCTTTTGAACCTTCAGGTGCGGTGTAAATCTGTCTGTATGATAATACATAATACTGGAGAATTAACTGTGTATCTCTTTGTTTGCTTTGTCATGCCTTAGTTACTGACCGTGTCTCCAATCGTAAGTCCTGAACAAGATCTGACCCCCGGAAACAACTGTCCATTCAGGCATGTTGCATTGAAGGACAGGCTCAGCTCTTTTGGAACACCTGACAGCTCCAGCTCTGCCTTTGACCTGATACTCTGTAGAGGTAAAACAGCACCGCATCATGATCATGTCCACCAGTATGGGTTAAAAATATGAACGTAGTTAAGGATTGTAATGATTGTAATGTTCTGTAATGTTCTGTAATGTAACTGCTGTGATGGGCATGTCATTTGGGTGTCTGTAGCTCACCGCATATGCATTAGTGATGAGCTGGACGATGTTGCTGGAGTCCCGGGACAGTATGCCCACAGTAGTACCAGGAATCAGCCTGCTATAATTCTGAGAGAAATACAGTGAGTGGGTATAAATGCGTGACAACGCTGTGCGGTGGAACACAGAGCAGAGAATGTATGTGTGGGAGAATGTCGCTTTTTATAGCCTACTCACGAGGTACAGGGGAACCACATCTTCAGTTACAGCAAATATCAAGTTGATGTTATTTTCACTCAGTTTTTCAGTCACCCTCCCAAGGGAGGGATAGTCCTACAATAGGAATTCATAGAAATATTGAACACATTCTTAATTTTTGAAAATAATTAATTTAAATAGCTATTGTCTTAACTGCACAGCTGACTTATAAAGCCCTCCTGGATAAATGGTTGTAATGACGCTAATGTATGTATTGTCATATATTACATACACTCACTGATCACTTTATTAGGTACACCTTTTTCTTAATAGGCTCATTTTCCATTTAATCAGCTCCACTGACCATATAGATATACTTTGTGGTTCTACATTTACAGATTGCAGTCCATTTGTTTCCCTGCATACTTTGTTAGTCCCCTTTAATGGTCAGGACCCCTAGAACCACCACATATCAGTTACTATTTGGGTGGAGGATTATTCTCAGCACTGCAGTCTCACAGATATGGTAGTGGTGTGTTAATGTGTGTTGTACTGGTATGAATAGATCAGACACAGCATTGCTTTAAACACCTCACTGCTGGACAAAACCAGTCCACCAACTAAAATGTCCAGCTACCAGCATCCTGTAGACAGCATTCTTTGAGCACTGAAGGATTATAGGATGACTAATGCAAACTGTGCAACAGATGAGCTACTGTCTCTGACTTTACATCTCCAAGGTGGAGCAATATGGTAGACAAAGACATGCCTTATGTTAATTGATTGCAATAAATTGGCACTTACTTGAGCAGGGTAGAATAGATGTTTATTGGTCAGAATTAAATCAAGTTATCCAATTAATACACCTATTGTAATAGTTTAAATAAATTAGGTATGTAATGTAAAATAAAATAAGGTAAAAATTGTGCATATAAGCATGATTTAGTCTGGTAAACAAGAGTCGTTTTAGGAAATTGTGTCTGTCATATGGGTAACAGTGCGTTGGAAAGTGATGGAAAAACAGCTTGGGCAGAGCCATGACAAAAGAACAAAAATATTTTCACAATGCCTCTACAAGTAAATATACTGCTCACAAAAAATAGGGATATCCCACAATTAAATATCCCCTAATTTCTGTGAGCAAGTATTATTAACCTATAACAAGTGTAGGAGTGAAGTTTGTTGTAATAATGAAGCTTGTTTATCAATTTGTTTGCTGGCCTCCAATTGTGAAATTGGGCAGCCTTCACTCACTTCCCATACCTGCTTAAATTCAGCACAGAATCTTGGGGATCCATGGCCAAGCCCGTAGCATATGGCACACCCAGATACTTGCCAACTGACCACATCAGCTAATGTCTTTAGGTTTCAGTCATTAGAAGGTTTCATGTTTTGTTTTCTCCCTGGTGTTCTTAGTAAAGGGGGCAGGTTTATATAATACAGACATGGGAGCCTATAAAGACTTTGGTAAACAAAAAAACTGCTGACTCACCATTACACCAGTCATGTTGTAGAAGTTGTCTTTATTAATGTAACACTGTCCATCACTGGGTTGGACAAGGCCAGCAATTTTGCCATCCAGAGCAGTGTGACTTGTAGCATCTGTTGTAAACACTAGCAGGTGGGATGCTTCGGGCCTCCACCCAATGCTGTCCTATATCAAAAATAGAAAGACAGATTTCACCCATTGCCATTGTCATGGTAACCACTAATTCTCTTTTAAATACAGTCCTTACTTATATAATGTCCTTAAAGGTCATTTGGCAGACTTTCTACTAATTGCAGTGACTCATATATGGGCCAGCACTTAGCTATCAACCCTTAGCCTTTAATTAGCATATAGGCATATAAGGAATGCACTTCTACAGAATTCTACAGGCAGTATTAGCAGTTTTAGAAGGAAGATGAACCCAGTTCTGCCATCCCATCAATCAAACAGGGTACTGCTAAGTTGACACTGCAGGTCTACACAGTAGCTGAATCAATATTTGAGAAAAACAACATAGAAAAAAATGGTGACGTCATTTTGTCTGCGTAACTGGGAGGTTAAGAGGTCGAACCAATCACAGAACCAGGGAAAGATGCTATATA
>JAUZST010060446.1:0-23281 GCA_034779995.1 Parotocinclus haroldoi
TATTATTTAGATAGGGTAATTTTTGGTGTGTGTGTGTGTGTGTGTGTGTGTGTGTGTGTGTGTGTGTGTGTGTGTGTGTGTGTAAGCATTGAAAAAAGACTATATAAACAGTACAGAAAATAAAAATGGATGTGTAAAAGGGGTATAAAAATGTGTCTGACCTTTACTGGTTCAGTGAAGCCAACGAATCAGAAAGGGCAAGGATGGAAGCACAGCTGAGAATTTAATAAACAGTAGAACACACATTTGATACCAAATCACCCAAAACCTACCGGTCTCAATTATTTAAAAAGGCGCTAATCAGGCTCACTGGCTTACGCAAGTTCAGGGATGGCCAACCATGAGCTGAAGTTGCTCCTCGTATTCATGCACACAAAGCTGCACAATTGACCGGGTCGACAAGCAGATACTAAGTGAACTGCATCAAGATGTAGGCATCCATCCTTGAGTTAGAGGACCATATCCGTACTACACCACACTGTAAAGCAAAATAGCTGAGTAACACAAAACACAGACAGAAACCATCACTATGTGTTAATACAGTATGGCTAAACTACCGTAGTACCACAGATTTATTTACACCATTAAATCAACTTGCAATTAGGTGTGAGACTATGCAGGCTTTATGGAACCATTTACACAAGCACATCCACACAGACAGTGTCCTCGCATGACATGACGATGTGGAAGATTTTTTACTACAGTGTAATGCTCTAGTGGTGTTTCAGACTGTAATAAATACCTACTTAGTGTATTATATTATAACATTAATTAATTTCATTCTTTCTTCCTTCCTTTTATGGATAGATCAGTTCGACTCCAGTCTGCATGCATATTCTTGGAAAGGCTGTCCAGTGTCAGATGAATTTGAAAATGCTTTAATGTTGTATTAAATAAACCAGAGCATGAACGCCATATATATATAGGTCTGTGAAAGGCCACGACATTTAAGCGATCCCATCTTCAAGACATCCATAATGCATTTTCATCTGATGGACACGCATAAATTCATGCAGTGAAAAATATTCCTGGCATCTCCTACTAATTACACTCTGCTTAAGATTATAGATTTAAAGCTAGTATGAAACTGGAAATTGGTCAACCACATAGTTAATAAGCTGCTTTAGGGCAAATGTAAGTTTAACTACTAAGAGATTTGTTACATTTAAAAAATGCATTTTTAAATGAAGATATTCATGTTCTGGTTGCAACCAGGGATAGGCCCGGCATGCCTTTAGTTATTTGGTTTAAACCAGTGAACAGACTACCATGCACAGAATAAGCTATGTAGCATTGGAAACATCTATAAAGGTCTATAAAGCCTATAGAAAGACAGTTGCCATACTGGTGACACTAAAGCAGATCAGTCCACTTTAAAAACAAATTAAAAACAGCTAATGTTCAATGAAAGTAGTATAGCACTATCCAAATATCACCACACCACCATTAGATTTGTTAATTTAGGAATGGTATAAAGTCCTTATAAAATTATTAATCTGTCTTGTTATTAGAATGCAATCAGAAACAGTAGCAAGTATTTAGTGTGACCTTCCCTCACACTTGAGCAAGAGCAGCATTTGGCAAATTCATTAGGATGCCTTCATAACTTCATAAGTTATCACTTGAGACATGATCAGGAATTATCGCTGTATGTAATAAAATGTATAGGGTTCAAATCCCGCCTCTGCCAAGCTGTCACTGTTGGGTCCTTGAGCAAGGCCCTTAACTTACAGTTGCTTCGATTGTAAGCCTGAATCAAATGTCAGTCGCTCTGGATAATGGTGTCTGCTAAATGTTGGAAATTTTTTTCCCTTGTTTATACCTTAATAAATAAACTGATACATTTTTGTATATTGTCATTATACCAATGCGAAAACTACAAATCTGATGTCGGCCTAAATTGCACAGTACTGTAGATGTATTCTATACACTATCTCACCATAGTAGCTCAGATTGTTTGCTAGCACTTCAGTTCAGAATGCAGTCTTTCTGTTTCTCTCATATCTCACCTCTGGATAGGTGATGATTGTTTCATAGATTGCATGCTCTATCTGCCAGGTTACATCCCAGTCCCTAGGTCTCATCCAAGGTCCTTGCTGTCAAGCATGTGATCTTTATTGTCTGTGTTCATGGTTTAAGACTGTCACCTTTTGAGCTGCAGAGTTGCTTGAGTCTTGGGGGCTTGGTATGTGATAGTGCAAGCACTACCATATCAACTAGAGATCACAGTTTTTTAATGTATAAAAAACAGAGATCTGGCGACCAACCTAAGCAGAATGTTGCTTCTTATGTATAACTAAGATGGAAACCCTGCTATCAATCAACTCCCTGCCACATCATTAGGTATACCTTTTCAACTGGTAGTTAGCCAAATATCCAATCACTCAATCACATGAAAGCAAAGTAAACCAAGGGGTTTTTTTGAAGGATGGTACAAAAAGAAGAAAATATCCATAGAGTGGCAGTTCTTTGGGCGAAGAATTTAGACCTATCATCTGATTCATGAAGATGGCAATGACTGAAATAACCACTCTACAACAGAGGTCTGGAGAAGAACATCCCTGAACCCACAACATGGGCTATGGTAGCAGAAGACCCCATTATTGTAAAAGTGAATATATTTGAAAATTTGATCAAATTAACAAATAATGAAGAATCCTCTGCATTCATTACCTGTTCCAAACAGGTCTTGATTATTTACAATAAGATGTATTGCAGAACCAAGGCTAACAGCATTACTTTTTAAAGTTTATTACATTTTGAGTATTGTGCAATAATGATGTTATGTTTAAACCAAATCTCCAGTTCTAAGCTGGAAGGCATACTATTAATGTCAGTGTTCAATAGATTCCCTAAAAAATATTAATCTTAGGTAAATGAGGAGGAGCCAAAGCTACAGTATGTGTTTAACCTATTTTGATGAATGCAGTTGTTAAATTATTAGTAAATGTATTTTGTTTGTTTCAACAACAGGTACATTTCTTTTAAAGACAGTGCTGTAAAATTAAAGCACAACTCTTGCTAGCATTGAAATTGAACTTGTACTTCCAACAGATAGTACTGAAGAGAATTAAGAAGTCAAAGTCCTTTTTTCAACACTTCAGGTGTTTAGTTACAAATATCCTTACACCCAACGTCACTTGCACTTTATGGTCACTTTGCAAACTGTAGGTAAATGATTAAAAGACCAGGTAGCTACCAGTTACCTTGGAATCAGATAATGAATGTGAGCACTCAAACATTTTCTGATGTTCCTAATGACTGTGTCAACAACCATCATTGTTGGCTTCAACTTTTGTTTGGACTGAACAGAAGGATGGCTAGAGGTCTTCTCTGGCCTTGATGGTGTCTGTGCTGGCCGAGTTGGAAGCTTCACATTGTGATTGTGGTAGAATCATTTGATTACCACGAGCAAGAGATAAACATAGTGAAGAGCTGGACTGAATAACCATAAAACCGGTTCTCAAGAGGGGCTAAGGCAAAGGATACACAACCGACATCCTTCCAACATGTTTAACTCCACAAGCGACAGACTAGGACTCAAGCTGGCACAGTGTAGAGCTGCAGACCACCTAAGGCTTTGCTCCCAGCTGAAGCCAGATGTCTTCAGACTGACTGGTGACAGCAAAATCATCAGGAACAGATGAATCTAAGCTAGATAATGCAGTAGCATGTGTGCTAGAAAGCAGTTCAATTATTCATCTTCTTTTTGTTTGATAAAGCACAAATATCCTACCATTAGGTTCAGCATATATTTGAGTCAAAAGGGATCACCTTCACAACTTTATGAACCATTATAGGGTGCCATTTCAAGTAAAAATACGTGTATTTTGATCATATCAGTCCTGTTCTGTCATCTGCTCACTGGATACTGTTATGATTCTCGAAGGGTCTGAACCCAAGTGCGGCGCGCTGGTCCTATATGTGGACCAGCACGAATAAACCCAGCTGTGAGAATATGGGGAATGCTCGTAGGCAAAAATCAAATAATTAACAACAACAAATAATGAAATAAGAATTCAATTCATAACCACCAATGGTGATAGCTGGCAGCGAGTTGGGTATCAGGGTCGACGGGATTCAAATCCCGGTTTACAATGTCGTGAACAAACACCTTAACCCAACACGCCACCACAGTGCTGCTGACAATTTTGTGTGCAGCAAAAATAGAAAGGGGTAGGAAAATGAAAGACAGACTAATGTGCCGCGCTGACACGGACCCAGACAGAGGAAGAAACTTTAAAGGGGGATTAACAGAACGTAATAGGGCAGTCATGGTGCACTTCAGGCACCACTGGTGTTTCCCTTTAGTTTCTTGCTTATTTGAATTTTTTTTCTTATGTCTTACTTTCTTTTATTTATTGATTTATTTTTTCACTTCGATAACTTACACATTCATTTTCTTATTATCTTAATCCTTCTTAATTTAAGCATAAGCGCCTGGCGCTTAGCCCAGCAGCAGGAGAAACAGGTTGGCTCTCTCTGGTGGCGGCAGATTGAATAGCACGGCTCCTGCTTGTGCCTGGTTGAGTGGGTCGGCTCCCTCTAGCGGCAGCAGAGGAGCTAGGCCGACCTCTAACAGATACAAGTTACATTCTGCAATGATTACAAAATACTTCTTGTAACATATAAAGCTCTACACAGCCTGGACCCACATTATCTGAGTAAACTCTTAGAGTCTTACAATACAGCTAATTTATTCACAAGTTCCAGGACTTCTTTTAGTTCCTAGAATTAAAAAAGTCACAGTAGGGGGATAAGCTTTCTTGTACATGCCCCCACCCCCAACTATGGAATAAACTCACCAATTTACTTGGAGATTCAGGCACTCTTCAAATTTTGTACGGCTAGGCTAAAAACATTGTTATTTATGCAGGCTTTTGGTTTAAATTTAGACTGGGATGCATGTCGCCGGTTACTGGGGCTGGAGTCTGCGGTCATGTCTGGCCTGGCTGCAGTTGTTTGACCTTTGGGAGTGTCTGGTGGATGGTCTGGCCTCCTAAGCTTGATTTGTGCATCCATGCCCTTAATTAAGAGATTTATGGTGATCTGGCACTCTGGGTTGCTGTCTTCTTGCTTTTTTGGTGAGACCACTCAGGTTTGCTGATTGCAGGGTTGCTGATGACTCACGTGATCCCACTTGGCTGTGTTAACTTCTCTCCTCTTTCTATCTATGCTGCTATAGTTGCAGTATAATAATGTTGGAGTTGCATGCTGCACCAGTGACTGGTATTAGTGATAAGGTGATAAGTGATAAGAAAAATAAAGTACTCAGAGGTTAGAGGAGGCAAGGATGAGGATGCTTCCTTATTAATACGGCATTTAATCTTATAATGGTAAGTATGGCACATTATTTATCCAGGCATTATCTTCACAGGAATTTTTTAGTAGATATGGGTTTAGACAAAAATATAGCTTAGCTTTATAAGTAAAGTGGTAAAGTTAAATCTACTATTGAATTACATGATTCTATTGCAATAAACAACTTCAAAATAAGGGCAACCAAATTACCTGCTACTGTATGTGTAAAGTATCTTGGCTATTTATTAAATATTGCTGCACTACAATATCTTCTATAGCTTTGCTATTTAATATGTAGTATATAATTGAGGTAAATAATATGATGTTCGGATAATGTCACAATCAAATTTTGTGCAGTAACACAGAACATAGTGTGGATGTTAAATGACAAATAGGTGTATGTTCACCGAAAGGCCAAAACCTTTTGATAACTCACAGATGAAGTCTCATTATTAAGAATCGTTAGAATAGTGATTAATTGCTCATGTCAAGGTCTGTCAAATATTAGACACTAAGAAAACACTCAGTTCATGTAATGAAAATGTTGGATACAGGAGAAATGGGTAGGTGTAACGAACTGTGCGCTTTTTCAGCACAACAATCCACCCTGCCACATTATTGACGTTGTGCAATAAATGCTTTGACAACAATGATGAAGAGTTTAAGGCATTGCTTGGCCACCAAACATGCCAATTATAAATTATTTTGATGTTCTGTAACAACCAAGTGTCTTGTAACCTCAAGCCAACTGTTTTCACCACCATTCAATCTTACTGGTCATTATCATTAGAATAAAGCTACTGTTTACCTCAGAAAACATCTCATAAAGCTTTGCATTTCTGTGTATTCTGTTTACCAAATACATAGAATATGATAGAATAAAAAGACATTAACAGAAAAACAGAACATCATTCTACAATTAGCAAACATTAGTGTGGAACACATAAAGGGAATGGACGTGCAACCAGCACTCAATTATCCCAGGCTGCCACAGCTGCAGGTTGTGAAGAAAAGGAAGTAGTGCCGAGTGAATAGGCACAGAATGCAAAACAAAACTCAGGCTATTTGTGATAAATGTCATAAAGCAGCTCTTGGGAGTTCAAAGTTACACTGCAGAGTAAAGTTGCATTTGTGTGTGTGTGTGTGTGTGTGTTATTATATATATATATATACATATATATATATATATATATATATATATATATATATATATATACTACTCAAGAACACTTAAGCAACACATTGTTACTCCAAGTACTCATATATATGTACACAAGTCACTGCCAATTTAGAGTAATCAATTAACCTAACGTGCATGTCTTTGGACTGTGGGAGGAAACCCAGAGTAAACCCATGCAGACATGGGGAGAACATACAGACTCCACACAGAAAGGACCCAGGTAATTAGATAACATTGCATGTTATATACTGTGGCTGGAAAGATTAGATTGTAAATTGAGTGAGTGATGACTAAATTCTTGATGACTATTGGCTTACAGCAGATCTGCATTTCACTGTATAAGCTGTAGTGGTCACAATACTTATGCACATAAAGACTTAAATTTCTGCATAAATTACTTATTTAATGGTAATTTGAATCTCGTCAAGTTGTTGTGCTTAGACTGGCACAAGTATTGTAATCAGTATTCACAGTTCATGTAGGTAAATGCATGTGAAATGGTAAATGTGTGACTTTAATCATCCATAGGACCTTGTTTAGCAGCAATAGTGTTACCTGAGGAGAAATCGTATACCATTTAGGGATTTCTTGCATTGACAATCCTTTTCAGATTGTACCACAGCATCTCAGTCTGGTTAAGGTCAGAACTCTGTCTAGGCCATTCAAAAAAAAATGTTCTTCTTTTAAAGGCATTTTGTTGTGGTGGTGTTGTTAATTTACTTACGTGGTCTTGCATCATCCCACTTCTTTTAAGCTCCTCATGAAGGATTGCCACTCTGACATTCTCTTGTAAAGCGTATTAAAACAATTGCAAACTCATTGCCTTCCGTTTGTAGACAGTTTTATTCTTAATGGATTAAATTGATTAACATCAAGATTTTTAAACAAAAGCTTTTGTAGTCCCTTTCCAGCATCATGCACCACCACAACTTCCTTTTCCAAGGCCCTTTTTAAACATAAAAACAGTGTCTGATCATATCAAGACTGATTAGATATGATGGAAAATGGATGGGAAAGCACAATAACTTCTTCTGTGGAGCGCTGCACAATGGAGAAAAAAACATATTGCTACAAATTGTTTTCGCCCCTAAAGTCAGATGTTTCTTTCGGAAAATCTGCTCCAAAATACACATTTCAACCTTTGTATTATGAGGTTCTTCTTGAAGGAGAAAGAACTACAGATGGAACCTTATAATACAAAAGTCATAGCATGTGATGCAAGTGCACAATCGGGTGATGTAGGTGAACCATGAAGTAGGTGTAGGTGTTTCAGTGTCTCCTTATGCCTTTTCACATTGTATGAACTAAACTCATTTTGGTTGTTTATCTTATTGCTAACTAATCATACACTGTAAGAATAGCATATAGGCACTCATTAATCATTTTGTTAGGTACACCTCCTTGTTTCTATATTAATTGTCCATTTTGTGAGTTCCACTTACCATTAAGTTCAACTACCACTGTAATCTGTCTGTTTCTCTATATGGGCAAGTCCTAGGAGATCAATATCTTTTAGTTTATGTTGTGCTTATTCTTTATTTAAGATGTAGTGGTTTCTGAACCTTGTAGTTCCACAATTAAATACATTTTCAGAGAGTCAAGACTGAAAAGACTGACTTAAAATGGCATTTAGCTTGCACCTATTGCTTGAAATGACATGCATCTAGAAAGACCATCGTGATGTTCTTCCAACTTTGATGATTCAGCTGCGAGTGTGTAATCCCTGGAAAATTGTTTTGTGCAAGGCCAACATTAGTACTCATCTAATCCTTCATCAGTGCTCACAGGATGCTGCCTACAGGTATTTTTGGTTGGTGGACTAATTTAGTCCAGTAGTGACACTGGACATCCCAGGACAACCATATCACAATCATATCAGTGTCAGTGCAGTGCTGAGAAGGATCCACTGCCAAAATAGTACCTGTTCTGCTTTCCTGTTTGGGTCCTAACCAATATAGCACAGAGTAAAGGGAACTGGCAAAGTATATGAAAACAAACATACTATAGTCTTTAATTGTAAAAATATAAAGTGCATCAACACTGAGCAGTATATATGTGGTACTAAGAAACTGGGTTTAGAAACAAGGAGATGTACTTAATAATGTGAATGGTGATTGTAAGGCCAGGCTAATCAAACAGTCAATACATCTTAATATTAGTAAGAAAAAATGTTTGAACACCGTAATAAAAGAAGTAGATCGTTTTCGCCATATAATTCTGTTCTCAAAGACTCAGATACTTTAGAGAAGCGTCTTAGGAAGTGCGTGTACAACAAGCAGGCTGTTTCATGATCTTACTTTGACCAGCTGCCTCTCTGACTAATATGATCCTGAAAACCTAATTAATGATGGAAGCACTTCCACCCTAAAGAGGTCCGGATGGATTTGTGCACTCCAACCATCCATTAGGGACAGAAGCCCGAGGCCTGAATGTGAAACTTCTGATTAGATTAATGAGCACTCCACTCCAGTACACACACTCACACACATTCACACACACACATACACACATTGCTCCATCACAATGAGTTTAAGGGTCAAGAAAGTCTTGATTGAACAAGTTCTTAGAGGATTACACATAGTTACATCGATTTTACTTAAGAAGCACTTTAATTAGTAGAGAAAAGTAGATTACAGTAGATTTCACAGATATATGTTGTAGACTGGAAATAAAGTTGAATATGTATAGTGTATGTACATATTTGTCAGAAAATGAAGTATTTATCCCAGAAATTTATTGCAATTACACATGTTTTATTATACACAAAACAAAACAATTTCGACCATGACTTTAGATTGATAGACACAGGGGTGGAGCAAAAATCCAGGCCATACAAAGTCTATACTCAACACAGAGAGGGCATGTATATGGCCTTAGTTTAGGTGTAATTCTTGGTCAAAATTTATATGTCACTGTATGCATAGTACCATAGCCTACACTACACCGAACATGTTTAAGCAAAACTCAAATAAACATCCAGTTGGGTAAACCATTTATTACAAATGTATTGTTATGTTATAGTAGGGTAATGAATATATGATGTGATCTACACTGTTCACAAAAAATAGTTATTATTATTATTTTGCAAATAGTGTATTTAATAATGCATTAAAAGTAAAAAAAAAAACAAGAACTGCCTGTTGCCAGTACTGTGGGATCATACCTCATATGGCTTGCCAAAACTATAGAATACAGAATGCAGTTTCTGCTGTGTATGTATGTGTATTATTGGATTCCCATTGTACAGTCACGATATTGTAAATCAATACATTGTAATCAGAGAAGCACCCGTATTTCACCATCAGCCTCTATTTTACTTTGCTCACAGAAGTTCAATGCTCAGTATCACAGGGTGACACAAGTTCACCTTCTTAATTTATAATGAAGCTTCATAATGTTAAAAAAAAACAAAAGGAAATTGACAGCAGTTAAATGCAAACACTGGCTCCTGAAACTTTCATAATTATTAAAACTGTTCTGTAGGTCACATTAGACTGATAATTCTCTATTTTTGTGTAGTTTGTGCAGCCAGTTTAAAGGCAGAAAGCACAAGTAGAAATACGAGGTTACCAATATTTAAAATTCAGCCAGTGAAGTTATCTGTAATGAGAAGTGGGATAGAAGGTGCCAGTGTATCAACTGATTTAAAGATGGATAAATGGATGGATGGATGGATGGATGGAATGCAAACAGGCAACAAACAAGCAACTGTCTTTGAGTCCACAAGGTACTTATGTATATCTAATGGAGTAGACAATGAGTGGACACATTTAGCAGTTAAAAACTCTGTGTCTGTGTCTGTACTTGAATCCACTTGCCTGTATCTGCAAGACTGTATGCATTACAACGTTGCTACCCAACTGCCTGACTTTGTAATTGCATAAATGGCTATGTGCATAGTAGTGTAGCACATACTGGACAAGATTAAGTTTTGTTTCTCTTTATCCAGAAAGGCTACAAATATTTTCTTCTCCTTGCACTAGATGGCCAAAACAAGTCAATCATTATGATTGGTTGTCTTTCTAAGATATTTCTATAGCCCTGTAACTTAGCTGATATGGCTTCATATTTGATGTAGCACATAAAAGTATGTAAATGCCACTATCCATGCTGCATATATCACTATATAGGGAGTGGACAGTCATTTTACATTCACCTAAATTCTACTTGACATTTTGGTCATGTAGAAATGCTGGAGCGCTCAAGTATGTGTTCATGCAAAAGGAACTGGAATCGCAACAGCGCTCACAAGTAGGGTGCCGTCCACCATTACTACCACTACATGAGATGTCTTTAATTGGGAAATTGAACTCCAGGCACAACTTTTCAAACACTGGTGACTCACTTGATAATCCCAGGTAAACAGAAAAGTTCTCCCACGAAATACAGTTAAAGGGTTTTTTTTTTTACATTTAAAATGCAACATGTCATGCATTATCCTTATATGCTATGTGATCGTCATGAAACAACTACTAAGTAAAGCTTTAGCATAGGTTACAAACCCACCTCACTTAGTTTTGAAAATACTACGTATAAAACGTTTTAAAAATCAAGAATAATTTCATCACCCTGTCTATAATAAATAACTGCAAGGGAATTTATTGGGTTTGAAGCAGAAAAACAATGTAAATGGAATTCGACCAGAAGAATAACCAACTCTCATTGCATCAGTACATTCAACTGGCTCTAAAGATTAAAACTCTCCTTCAAGTGCCAGGTTCAGTAATAAGATATGCAATGGGAAGTGAAAAAAAACCTTAAGAGGTCGAAAACATGGGACAGTGGAGAGACAAAGGATTAAATAGATAACATTTATATACCGGTACATGCCACTTAATCACAGCAGCATGTTCTGTGAAAAAGGTCGTAGACAGAAATAGTTATTGACTGGATGTTAGCACTGATCATAACATTTCATATAGTCTTTGTAGGCTATTGTAATGTAAATACAAAGGGTTTCTTTCACACTAAAACTGCATGCAAATGATAAATAAATGAATCACAGATACTGAGTGATTAAAAACACGAGTATTTCATGAGTGATTGAAAGTCAAAAATGCACTGATAAACAATATGACACACAGATTATTTGCCAGATGAAACAGAGACTCAATGAGTGAACCAGTTTATAGAGTTATAGATAAAAGATAATATACAGGTAGTGGGGGGACAAACAAGTGTACTCTTTACAATAGACACACACTTACAGCATTTTCTTAAATAGAGAAAAGCCCTACGCACAAACACAAGTTCCTTGCACAAAAAAAACAGTCTTTCTACAAAACACAGTCTCTAGTCCAAACATGAGCTAATGAGCACAAGACTGGTAAGGAGGACTAGCTCACATCTGCTCTAAAACTCCTCCCTAAATAATGTTGATTGGCTGGTTGAGGTGACCAGCTGAGCAAAAAAGGGAAACACTGCATTATGGTACAACAAAACAATACTGTAGTAAACCACTACAAGTACGTAATAATTATAACAGATTTATTTTTACATTGTTTATTTAAGTAAAATATGGTACCCTGGGTTTTAGTACTGTATACTGTAACCTCATGTATTAGAGACAATTGATATTTGAGAGCCCGGTGAACTAATCACCAAAGGTCCAAAGATCTACAGGTCTAAAATGTCATGACATCCCAGTGGCACCCAGATCTCCCAATCTTGTAGCTGGAGCCATCTGTAGACGAGGATTTCCGAATGCACTAACTCACTTAATGTATATGCATGTCTCCTCCATGATGGTTACCTTCTAATAACCCAGCCAAAATTGATAGAGTGAGTACGACATTCCTCTAAGTAATGCATTAGCATTTCCTGAGACCTATGCTATGGAAAAAGCTGTATGTGAAAGTGGAGTATATTTGTTCTGACCAAGATGTGGCATGTTTCTGTGTTATTAAAAAAATATAGGAGCAATCTTAGGGATTGCGTGGACTAGAGGGGGCATAGGGTTGTCAGTGAAGTATCACTACTTCTTACCAATAGTCCCAGAAGCCCTAGAACATATTTTGGAAGTACCATATGTGTTACTAGGCACAATTGTTTGCACAATATCATTCTCATATGGGAGGGAGACAAGTGAAAAACAGCTTTCATCACCACCTTAAGACACTAGGAACACAGAGTCATGGCCTATGGCTTGGTCAAAGCCTTCCAGTCTTTCAGTCATTTATCAGTGAGGGCCAACATGGTCCGCACAAATAATCGCTTAGTTGGATGGGATCTGTATCTACAAATCTATGGAAGTTTAAGAAGCCACACATATGTAAACTTATTAAACTTATGTAAAGGTATGTAAGGCTGTTGAAAAATCAGCTTGAAAAGTACAAATTACACAACAACCGCAGTTCCAAAATAATGGCGCTTTAGCCTGCATGAGACTTGGTCAAACTTGAGGAATCTCTATGATCACTCAGTGATGTATTATATAAATTATTAAATATATTAGTTATAGAGCCATACCTGCTTAACAAAAGTTTAAGAGTGCAACACACATTTTTGTTATTGTTGGTGTGTGTAAACCTAGGATTCTTATTTGTGTTTCATTAGCAGCCTGACTAGAAATGTCTAAATAAGAAATAAATAGATATATAAAATAGGTAACTACATGCTAAAGTAACAAGGCTTTTTTAATGTAGTAGTGTAGAAAAAGTGTAGAAAATATAAAAGTAAAATACATACTAATATATGTATATATTAGAAATGTAAGAACAGCAACAAAGTGCTTCCTTACTTACCACCTCTGTCCAAGCTCAATCCCAAACTCCACCAGTGTGGAGCTTGCGTGCCCTCCCATTTTCTGTGTGGGATTACCCCCACATCCCAAATATCTGCATTAGGTCAACTGGTATCTCTGAACTGTCCCAGTGTGAGTGTGTCTGATAAGTTTTGCTGTAACCTTGCTGTTGCCATGAATAATCTACAATATAGTACTCTATAGTATCATAATAGTGATACTGTTGAAACAGTAAGAAAATAAAAAAACAACCATTTACATAAAAAAATGACTGTGGTTTCAAAAGCTATTTGCTAGGAAAAGTGAACAGTGTGTCTGTGTTCATAGAAGATACGCTGCGTTATTATTGCATGGGCAAGAGAATGTGTGTCTGTGTGGTTTCTTGATGTGGGGAGACAGGAGTACACAAGGGAATATCGCTTTGTGAGAGCTTTTACATTACTGATACCAAAGTGTCTTCTGATGTAGTACCTACGGAGGAATGCAGAGAAGCAGTGTCCCTCTCTCCCTTTCTCTCTCTCTCGTTTACCTTCATTTTCATTTGTTTCACTTTTCTCCTGTGGGTTGTGTAATGAGAGTGTTGCCCTGACACACACACATGCACAAATGGACTTCAGCTAAATGTGTTATTAATGACTGCTGGGAAGGAAAGGATGCAGAGGTCAGTAAGATGGCGCAAAATTTATGAGACATGGGGCATCTTAGAGATGCTGTCAGAGGAAAACGTACACACACACACACACACACACACACACACACACGTGCAAAAACTGCAGTAGCTCAGTCTTTTATGAGAAATCATACAGAGGCCCTACAGGACTAAAACTAAATAAAAAGCATAAAATACTATCTCACAGAAACAGCTCTCTGCTATCTATCTCTCTATTATTCATTATCAGGGCAGTATGGCTTGAACAATGTGTGTGTGTGTGTGTGTGTGTGTGTGTGTGTGTGTGTGAGAGAGAGAGAGAGAGAGAGAGAGAGAGAGAGAGAGAGCACGTTTGTATGAGCATGTGTGTGGCATGCAAACATATATATATATTTCCAATTTTACTTACAATATAATATTTTTCCCTGCATTCACAGATCAGGTACAGTTTGGGTGTAGCACTGCAAGTGTGTGAGGTGCTGATATATGTGGATCAGACATAGCAGTGCTGCTGGAGTAAAATAGTAAAATAGTCCAGCAACCAAAAATGTCCAGCCAACAGCATCATCTAGGCAGCATATGAGCACTGATTGTAATGCTGGAACGCCAGGGAAATGCGGCATTAGCGTGAAAAGGAATAAACCAAACGGGGGCAGACGTAAATGCAACGAGAATTGAAACAGCGAGAATGAGTAACACAAAACACTACCGAATATGCAGTTGCAAAACGAGAACAAACAAGACTAAGGAGGTAGGGACTAGGGCGAGGAGATCTGGAAATAGGAAAGCAGAATAGCGAGGACGAAGGAGGAAGCCGCTAAACGCGACGGGACGTGTAGAAAGGATAGGGAAGCATAGGAGCATAGAACCACAATAACCAGCCAAGAAGAGAGGCAGAGGAGCAGTTTATATAGAGAAAGAGGATGGGTGGCAGGAGCGCCACCCGCTGGCCGGGAGGAGAAGGTGAAAGAAGAGCGGAGAAGAAGCTAGAAGGGGAGGTACCCTGGTTGACGTCTGTCCGACGAGATCGCGCATGCGATCTCATCGTGACATTGATAAAGTTATTTAATGATAACTAACACAAACTGTGTAACAACAGATGACCTACTGTGTCTGAATTTACATCTGCATGGTGGAGCAATTTTTCAGATACATGCATACATGCATACACGTGTAGCCCTGTTTAATAAAATACATGCTACCCATAACCCTCTTGAGTGTAAGACCTGTCAGACACATCTGAGGCAGTTTGACATAGCTGGAGGTCTGTACATTTCACCCATCTATGAAGTGCTATGGCAACAATAATATAAGAGTAGTAAGAATATCATTAATATATTGCTGTACAAATCTTCTTTGAACATACACCTTTCAAAATTAAATTTTTAGAAGTGCTAAGACATTGTAATAAAATGCCCCATTATAAACATTTCTGGCCATATTGTAAGCATATGTCTTATGCCACAGATGCATAAAGCGATAAGAAATTTGGTTTAACGACTACTGTAGTGTTAGTATTGTGACATTTTTGCAAAGCCATTGGTCTACTCAAAGAATACTGATGAAGTAGGTGGCAACAGACCTTTAATAGTCCCCCTTGTTAAAGGTAATAGCCCATTAGTCTGGAATATCATTTGGCCCTCAATGCCACCCCACTGTCCATACCGCTCATTTTGGAAAGTCAGCATGAATTGAGTGACAGAAGTTGTTTGAAATGCTCCAACATAAACAAGAAATTACTACATTTTTATTTTTATTACATAGAAAGTGCACTAATGTTATATTACTGGAATGAATATGAAAGTTTCTTACTGTGCAAACTAGATTGTGTTGGCTTTTCAACTCTAAATAGTGAATTCATAAGAAATATATAATATCAGGTATTAAAATGTACAAAAGTCAAAACAACATTAGTTTAAACAGAAATTATAATAGACAGATGAATAAAGGAGTGTTTCCTTGCTTATGGCATCCTGCCATACAGACATACACAGGTCTTGTGGCCAGCTGTAGCCCTAATTCTGCCGGCAGTGCCAGGCATGGCCCCAAGAACTGGCACACCAGCAGAACTGGTTTCTTTGCAAGAGTCTTCTTTGCCACACAGATGTGAGGTAAACTACTTCAAGAAAACCTTTTTGGCCATGTTGTTACATGTACAGTATGAGTTCTTTGGTGAGACTGATGCCAGTAACATCCAAGAGGTGAAGAGTTTCGTGTACCACCTTAAGGTTTTGCGGTGTGTATAGTAGATCAGTTGATATCACAAATCCACACCTCCCCTGAGCCTGTTGTGTTCCATCGCTGGTAAGGGGCATGAAATGGACTTTGTGGTCCAGACAGCCTGCCTGGATTTCACTTTACTCGCTACTGCATCCCCACTGAAGGCTGTTTGGATGATGAAGCAGACATACAACTTTTGCCTCTTCATGAAGAGGACCAACAGTAAATTCCAGCAGTAAATTCCTCTAGGTGAATTCACTGTCAGTTCATTGACAGGACTGCTTCCATAGTTCCGTCTGGACTCTGCATGTTCAACAAACACCAGACTTACAAGCAAACAAGTGACTGAAATGCTTTGGGCTTGCATAGAAAGTGTTGTTCTGTTGTGAGTTGTTCTTTCCATTGTATACAAATGAGCCACAGAATACCCATTTCTTGTGTCTGCAAGCATAGACAATTTGAATCCCCACTTGGTCGTGTTGCTGCTCAGGTGCTGTCACATGCCACCATGTCATCTGCTAGGTACCATACATTTGTCCTCAGTGAGAGTCCACTGGGCATGATAGACAGTTATTTTCAGAATCAAACAGTTGTAGGGACTAATTAGGCAGGAACCTACCTCCCTGAGAACTACAGTCATTCCATCATTCCATGGCCTTTTTTGTTTGTTTTTTAGTTTGCAATCACACCAGCATTAGGAACACTGCTGTGCGTGATGAAAAAGCAAGGTAAGCCTTATGAATTTCTATTGGCAACTCAAAATCACCTCTATGTAGTCCACAACTTTATGACATATAAAGTGATAACTATGCAATTATATATATATATATATATATATGTAGATAGATAGATAGATAGATAGATAGATAGATTTATACGTGTGCACTAATATCACTTTGCTGCTGTAGTCTGTACATTTCCTCATTGTGGGACTAATAAAGGATTATTTTATCTCATGACCATTGTTCAAACTGGGTTAACACCATGCTATTTTCGTTTAGCATTTTGATCTTCGGCCGACAATGCTTTACAATAGCCTGAGATAATTGTAACTGTCATGTTTGTAGCCAGTCCCAAGGACAGAGATAGATATAAGTACAAGAGGTGCTTTATTCGAAAACATACTGCAAATTACAAATACATAACAGACGACAGATAAGGCACTAGGTCTACAAGTAAACAGGCAGAAGATAAGTATGTAAGGTAGAAAATGGAAACCAGACAAAGGCAATGTGGCTTACCACAAAGGGACATGGAGTTAGGGTGAAGTACAGAGATGCACCGCACGAGACACCAACACAGAACACACATAGCTATATGCTAAACACAGGAAAGCACAGAGCCAGACACTAAACACATAAATGCACATGAGAAACGCTAATGAAGACAAATACCACAGAAGCTAACGATAATGAGAAACAAATTGCTCTTAAATAACATTTGCTTGGACTGAACATTTTTAGATCAGTATCAGTTGTAAGTCGCGCTGGATAAAAATGTCTGCTAAATGCTATAAATGCTAAATACATTTTAATGTGTTCTCTTGTTAGCGTGATATACTCCAGTCCAAAGAAAGCATCGCCTGTTTAACAATTTAATTTATTCGATTTTTGCCCTGCTAATTCAAACTAGTTATAGCTGAACAGGAATTAAACTCGAAACTTGATGAGGTTTCTTGCTGAAGGCAGTCTTTATGTGCTACAAACTTTTGCATTCTACAGCCACATTCTTTGAGCTTTTGTGTTACTGTCTGTTTTCTATTCCCGTTGTTGACATTTTCACTTCACAATAACAGCACTTACAGTTGACCAGGGCAGCTCTAGAAGAGCAGAAATTTGCAGTCCTGAATAGTTTGAAGGATGACAGGTTATGACAGTGACATTTGAAAAGTCAATGGCTTTGTTTGCATGCATAGATTTCCATTCCAGTTGGAGATACTGAAAACAGAAAAAAAACTATTTGTATGCCCAGTAAACATGACTGTGAACACATCTGATGAAAATTTTAATTAACATGTATGCTAGATGCTAAAACACAGACATGTCAGATGTCTGATTATTTAGTGTCAGCATTACCATAAGCATTGAGAATTGTGTCCTGGAACAGTGGGAAAATGCTGGGAAACACTGCTAAACTGCAAAATGATTAAATTTGGTGGTTTGGGAATATTTTTTACTGCATCAACTCGGAAGCTGAGGGATTTCTGTGTTTCTTGCATTGTTGAGTTTCAATTTACAGACAAATGTACCAATGTTTTCCTTTAGCATTTACAATGTATGATTTATATAATGTTTCATAGATGCTGGAGTTTCTTTCTCTAGACATGGCCTGAATAATATCCAATAACAAACATAAATGTACTTTCAGCACAAACCAAATCCTGAATTATGGATTGCATACTACCTTCCTACATGGCAGGAGTTATGAGACATTGGAAATGTGGTAGAGGAAAAGCTGTGGTTGTGCAATAATTGTTTATTTGTGTTCATGTTCAATACCTTATTCAATTAATGTAATGAGATATTCAAAACCTTATTATATAACTTTGTTAATGGTTTTTATTGTAAAAATAAAATTTATTGTACTTTAATCTAAGAGTCTTAATGTACGCTATGTTTAAGGTACGCTATGCACTATGATCCTGCATTGTATTGTGCTAGAAAAGCCGTGCGTGACTTGAGGATGCACATGGCAGGAGTAATGAACTGTGGGAAATTAAGTGAGGAAGCGGTTATGGTCACATTTTAAGCATTTTTAAGGTTGTTATGCAATATGTGCTGTATATGCAAGAAATACAGTATGTATTTATGATATTCAACAAGAATTGTGATTCTGCAACTTCCAGAAATGTTCTTTTTGAAAAGCAGTGGCCTTTTCTTTGCAGCAGTGCTATGTACACCATGTTCAGTGTTTTCCTGGTGGTACATTAACATTATACAATGTGATAGAGGCCTTAGTTACTCAGTCACAATGTAGAATGACCACCTTTGGAGTGATCTTTGCGCATAGACTAGTAACAGTAATTTTGGATTAGCTCATCTTGTACACAATGTCTGCATGCGGACTGGTGGTCCAAATACTTTTAGAGATAGTTTCCTAACCGTTCATTCACATTGACATGGACAATTACAGCATTAAAAAAAATTCCCGTATCCAGAGCAACTTACAAAAGTGCTTTGAATTATTCCTTGTGTTAGTACAAAAATAACAATAGTATAAGAACACAATCCAAAAAATAAAAATTAACAAACACACAAGGCAATGTTTTTTTTCCTATTTTCATTTTCAATTTAGGTGCTAAGTAAAGAGGTGAGTTTTTAGTCAACACTTAAAGACAGCAAGAGACTCAGCTATTCAGACATTCAATGGACATTCGTTCCACTACTTAAGAACCAGGACAGAAAAGTCTTGATGCTTGTCTTCCTTCCTTCTTACTTGGAAGATCTTGTCAAGTCAAGCCACTGTCTCTGTTGAAAGCTGTGTGTAGCTACATGGAGACCTGAACATCTGTTGAAGCGAAAGGGAGAATTAATGTCATCAACGTAGCAGTGATATGAGAAGCCATGAGAGGTTATGATTTCACCAAGAGAACGGGTGTAGAGAGAGAAAAGAAGAGGTTCCAGAACTGAGCTCCGTGAAACTCCAGTTGTAAGGGCACATGATGCAAATACAGAGCCTCTCCATGAAACCTGATAAGAACGACCTCGGGGAGGTTGTTGATGGAGGAGATGAAGGGAAGAAGGCCTTGAGCAATCTTTTGCTGGGTGAGAGAGGACGAAGTATATCATCTGTGGAAAGAGGAGACAAAACTGGTTAGAGTATTGAGAGGTTGCACATTTGCACTGGGGATAGTAGCAGGTGCAAAGGACTGGCAGATCTTTTCTTTATAGACAGTGGCAGTTCTTCGGTTGACTTAACAGGAGGAAGTGATGAGAAAAATCTGAAGCAGATTATCCTAGCTTTCTTCTGTAGAAGGCTGTCTTGGTAACTGTCACATCTAATGAGAATATGGTAAGGACAGCATGATATTGCTGAAGATCTGCATTAGATCAAGCTTAAATTTCTTCCATTTTCTATCAAAGAATTCACATAGCACATCTGCCAGCCGGGGGACAGGATGAGACGATTGTCTTGGACTGGAGGAGAGAATGCAAAACAGGTCAATAAATAAAGAGAGCAAATAGATAAATGTAATGGTGGCAGTCTGATGAGCCTCAACCCTTTTGTGAGGTCCTCTGTTCATGCTATGACACATATGGCGTGCGGATCAGCCTTGACAGATACTTGTATTTGAAATACAGGGTATTCACCCACACTTGATTGTCATCTCATTGATAGGAAACACTGTACTCTATTCAAATTAACCTTTAATTCTAAAAGTTTACACACATTCACATCACTCACAAACATGTTCTATTAGGTAATTTAAAAATGATTGAGAATAATATAGTTTTGTCTCATTTTTATGAATACTGAGACACATTTATGCAAAAATATAGAACATTCTAAAGGGTTAATTAATGTTCAAGCACCACTGTAAACACCTGCATTTTTTTAATTCCCTGGCCACTTCTCTGGCTGTCTTTCCATTTAAATAGGTGCCGGAAGCCAGCTGCATCTTGTATAAGTGATGTAATGCTTACATTTAGATCTTCTGAGCGTAATGGGGAATGGCATGCTTCCAGGGCAAATAACAACAACTACAACAATAATAATAATAATAATAATAATAAATAGAAAACAAAAGATTCATATAGTTAAAATAAAAAGGACAATAAACAATGGTGTAGACCACATATTTTAACATTTTAATTAAATGTAAATTCTTGATGAAAATTCATCTTTTTTGAACAGTAGATTGGCCACAGACACTGCTGGATCATATATAGAGTTGTGGGAGAGTCGGTACACAGCTGGAGATACAAAGCACAATCCAGGAACAACCCTAGACAGGGTGCCAGTCAAATGCAGGCACACATTCACACTCATACACTATGGGCACACTTTAGAGACACCAATTAATTTAGCATGCATTGTTGGACTGTGGAAGGAAATTGGAGCACCTGGACTTGGAATTACCCACTACATATATGGTAAAAAAAAATTCCTAATAGCAGAACAGCACATTGAATCAAATAATGGCTTTATTATTCCCAATGACTTCAAGTAGAGGAAAAAAAAACATGGATTCACTTAGTAATTTGCCTTTCCAAAACAAATATTGGCACAGTACCTCAACGGCTAGGCCTCTGGAGTCCCAACAAGAGTGTTGTTAATTGCAACCAATTACAACAATAAAAACTGGATTATAAAACATCTCACTTCCCAGTTTAGCTCTGACTAAACTTTGCAAATATAAACAACATTTGATGATAATGGAAGGAAAACACACGAGTAGTTCAAGTAAGTTTTATCAAGTCAGAGTGTCAGGATAAAACATTTTTAAGAGGCCAATGTTTTAGTGTTAAAGTACGTTAAAGAGTAGCAATCGTGGCATGTGAATGATTGTTTGAAAGTGATACTTAATGAAGAAGCCTGCACTGGCCAAGGAGATAATGCAGGAACTTTTGTCCAGGGAAACGGCAATCATTACCTTAACAGAAGATGCACAGGTATACACTGAAATGTTGAACACACATATCATTCCATGAAGAGTAAATATGTTTGGTGATAATGAAGTATTTTTTCTTGGTGATTGTCTTGCCACAGAGCAAAGAATGTTGTTTAAGCTCTTCTTCAGGAAAGGTATAACAACTCAATGACATGGCCAGCAAACTGCAAAGATTACAGGCTGACTGAAACTTTATGGTGTACATTAAAAAATATTATGGACCAAATTATGAATTCAAAACAAGCTAAATGTAGATATCTCTTTAGACATATAAAGGTACTTGATTTGAGTGTTTGGGTGGTACAGTAGGCCACTAAGCCAGAGGTGGAGCTGGGCACCCATGAACCCCCAAATATATATATATATATATATATATATATATATATATATATATATGACATTCATTATCTTATTACAGATAATCATCTTTTTCCAAGCGCCTGAAAGTAAAGCCAGCTGAGTCACACAGCAAGTCCAGCTGGTCATGACAGCAATTCTGGTTATTCTAGCTTTTAGAACCCCTGATCACATGTAAGAGGTAGATCCATAAATGGTGGCCAAGTAGCCACATGGGTTTTGGTAGATCGAACTGCAGCATACCAATGGGCCATAATTGCCTCTTAACTCATAACTGTGCTGGCATCCCAGCGGTAATTGTTATGCACTCCTTCTGTGATCCAGCCCCCCTTAAAAAAAGCTGGGGCATTAAAGCATTTCCACTTTGTAATGTTACCATTCTTTCTCACAGCACTTAAAATACATTTTGCTACTGAGGATACCGAAGCTATTACTTTTTTCATGTTTAGATTATTCCATTCTCTATGCAAGCATGTGTTATTTGTGTGCAGCAGTACACCTTTAATTACAGCGCATGGAAAATGCATGGGCTTCATTGACAAAAAAAAGGAAATGTACTTTTGTACATGAATGTTGTCATTGCAGAAATGTGAATTACATTTGCTAAGGGCTTTTACTTACTTTTTGTCTTATGTCTGACACAGTGTCCATTTCGCCAAAAAAGGATCTAATTCATCTGACCACTACAGATTCCACTGTGTGATTTTGCATTCCAGATGCCTTCAAGCCCAGAGAAGTTAACGCTGCAAATATCGTAGTGCTTGAAAAGGTTTGTCAAAATAATCCCTTTACCATGGGGTTCTGTCAGTTATTGATTAATGACAGCTCTTGATGATTGCCACTTGCTGTGCAAGTTCTGCACTGTAGTGGGTGAAATTTGCAATTCCACAAAGACTTAGATTTTGGATACTTAAATCATGAATACAGTCACCTGTTAACATCACCTGTTTGAAATTGTATTTATATATATTTTTTAATTTAATAGCCTTAAATTGTGCCTATCCCATTTTTTTTTATCTTTTGCATATCTGAAATACAGAAATCGACGATTATTTACATATAGAATAAAGTTGACCAAAAAAACTAATCATGAAATATATTATGTTCGTATGTTCGTATGTTCGTACTGTCTGCAAAGTAAATATTGTATTGGAAATTGTTTATTGTGTTCTACTTATTGTATTGTATTTAATGTGTCCTGTTTGCGGACTTGCACGTGTT